>OX453248.1:5102009-5187009 GCA_949709985.1 Luffia ferchaultella
TTTTTTTACGAAACTAACACGTATTCATAAAACATCTATATGGTTCTAAACCTACTTTAAATATAGGTACTATTATATAATTTTTGATAAATATTATGTTATAAATGTGCGTCAAACTTAGGGAAGCGTAAGATTATGTCGTCATATCCGGTCTTGTCAATCACCATTCTGAAAAACGAATAAATAAAAATTAATGTTTTTAAAAATTAATGCACCTGAATCAGTTTTTTTTATTTTCAACCCTAGTTTCGGTAGAAAACATAAAAACGGTACGTTAGAAAAAGTGGACATAGCGAATTCGGAAAATAACCCGACACAGAGTTCAAGCTGAACCACCAGTCGCAAGACATAGAGCATACCTAAAAGAATGATTTACTATACTAACTGGTTACGTTGCTATTAATATTCGACGTTTGGTAGTTGAGCTGCATCGTACACCATAATGTGACCATTTTTAGTAGATTTTTGCTATTTGGTAGTTTTATTTAAATAAAAATAAGTAAAGTATAAATTAATAATTTTCAAAAATCAAATAATAATTTCGTATTTTAATTAATATAAATTTGTAAAACGTATCTTAACATTGTTTTTAATATAATTCATCTTATTCATTTCTGTCTTTGTTTTTTTCTGATTTCTAACAATAATATGTGTATTCGTATTTTTCTGCAATCAAACAATGGCAATCCTTTATTCGCTCTATCTTCATCATCCACAACATAATAATTAAAACTACACAATTTCATTTTTTTTTCGTGTAGGAAATTTCGTCTTAATTCTACAAGTGCAAAACTATCAGCTCTGTCATTAGTTCTCAGATCCAAAACGTCAAATCTTAATAACAACGTAACCGTGTCATAGAAAGTTTCATTGAGTAGGTATAATTAGTAATTTTGTACCTAAAACACGTGTTTTGGCTGGGTATACTATTTATATTAAAATACAGTAATTACAAAGTCATGTATAAATGAATACATTTTATGAATTGAGAATACAGAAATAGTAGATTAATAACTATGGGAGCGAAATAATTATTTACGTCAAGGGTGGATTATTGAATCCAGAGCGTAGCGAAAGAATTTTTTACTATCATTACGTATTTCTTCGCGGATGACGATCGATTTATTTTTGTTTTTGAATCCGACTAATTTATTTATAATTTTAATCCGAGTACTTTTTAATACCATCAACTGATATGTATATACAGTATGAGATTTTAGTAACCAGCCAAAAATTTTCTAGATATTAGGTATCACCAATTGACCTTATAACGTAAATATACTTATAGATCAAATATTCATAATTAATAATTATATCCTAAATATTTTTTAACAAAATTCGGCTACCTTCTACTTACATACGAAAGGGTGGGGCATGGGACATGTGGGTGGAGCGCGTGCACGTGCACTGGCACCCTCGTGAATGGTGACTAGTAAATTGGTAGTTTTGGGAAACGTTTATGTTTTCTCAACTGAACATTTTCCTATTGAACGATACTAAAAAGGAACAAGACGGCCAACGGATTTTTACTAAAGGTCATTATATTAAAATTTGGCTGGTCATTAAAACCTGTGTACAAGTTCATTAATACGATAAACGTCGTTCACTTCGAAAATGAAGGCTAATTGCAAGAGACAGAAAGTTTTGTACTTAAATATTTGGTCTTAATAGCCACTAAGCCTATAAAATATGGATAATAAGATTCGAGTATTTTACATACTTTTATGGCAAAATAACTGTAATCGGGTGTCTCGTAAAATTTGGGCTGTTAACAATTTGGACTTTTCTGACATTTAGCATCCAGGTTGTCTCTATATAGATGTGAGTGATTTGAACGCGTTGGCATATTATATAAAACGATATTCGAAAGTCATGCTTTCTTTTGGCAGTTGGTTTTGACAAATGTAGGTTGCTTGAATTTTAACAACTCTCGAAAATAGGAACAATTACACCGATCCTAAAAAATTTCACGCCCTTTAAATTTTTCCAATTATTTAAGTATTTTGTCGTGACAATGGTTTATTTGTGATTTATTTGCGTCCATTATATCGGTCTACAAGTTGAAACCGTCTTTCTGACTAATAACAAGAAAGACACTGTGAGACATAAAAGGTGGTATGCAAAAGTTGAACTGAAACCTTTTTGGTTACTCATAATCTTTCATACGTTTATCCTAATATGAAATTCAAATTTTACCCCTCCCTAGGGAGTAAAAACGCATTTCCTTTCCGCCCTGCAGTTCAGTGACACCCCTTTGCCGTATTGATAAAGTGAAAAAAATATTAGTTTTTTTTAGATTATAGGATAAGCTATGGCATTAACAGCTCTGTTATTAATAATCATAGTCATGAGTCAAAGCAAATTTTGCTTTGTCCGAAACATAATCTTATCTAGAAAAATCTACTTGCATTTGATAAGAGCTATCATTGTTTATAGGATAACTGATAAAATTGGCTCAGTCAATTGAAATTCATACCGATGGTTACGTCTGGCTAACTCCGCGTTTGAATTAAAAGGTATTTTACCAAAAATACTTTTAGTTGTGTATAGGTACTATGGTACATAAACTCCAGTAGGTACCTAGATATTTTTTCTATAACATAAAGTCTAGACGAAAGATTTATTAGAAATATACAAATGTGTGTTTTAACACAATTAAAATAAACGTTTAAAATATAAATATATTATCCAAAGGTAATTTGTCGTTTTCGGAAAATTGTGGACAAGTGGAAAATTGTTCTGCACGAATAATTCCATAAACGTTCGAAAATATTTATATGTACTTATAAATCTATTCAGGCGAAGTACACGTGAGAACTTGTGACTGACTTATGTGATAATATTTTTACTTATTACTTGTAGGAATTTATTGTTTATTTTGGATACTGGGCTTAGTATATAAACGTTTAAAGTAGGTACTAGTTTTTAAATAGGTAACCCATAATCGATAACCGCAGTGTTAAGACATAGAAATCTTATAGATTTTTACTTCTTTTTGTTTCTGTGTAATGGAAACTGATCCTATTATTTTTCTGATATAATTTTTCCAAAGTATTTTGGTACTGTTTTTACCTACTTGTAATTTCGTTTATATTACTCATTTTCTGGTTGCACCATTCTGTATGTTTATGTATTCAATGTCTTATTTTTGAAAATATCTATTGTCTAGCTATTTGAGTTTTCTAGATATATATTTTGTCCCAACCTGCAGTGGAGCAGCGTGGTGGACTTAAGCTCACAGCCCCCCTCCTCACCCTGGGGGAGGCCTAAGCCCCTGCAGTGGGGTAAAAATGGGCTGATGATGATATTTTGTCACTTTGATTTACTATTTATCTTTGATAATATAATTTCTGGATGGACCCTCGTACCTAATAAAATTTCAACAAAAATGACAGGCCAACTTTTACATACCTGTGTGTGTTACTTAAAAAACTACATACTCTCACTGTACATACAAACCGGTCTGTATATGCGTGACTTATAACCGAACAGTTAGGTGATGTTTTCAGCTACGTTTTTTTACTCTATCCAGACGTTATATAATCAGAGATATTTATACCTATGACTACTATGTTGACATATTCTAGGTTATTTACATCACTTTATATTGATTGATAAAAATATTTACTTGTGAAAGTGTATTACAAGTAAAATTTTTTTTTTCATTGAACTGGTAAAATATTCGATGATTAATAAAAATCTGGATAAGAACAATAATTTTTATATAATTGTGTATGTAAATATTGCGACAGCGAATCGAACAACGACCAATTAACTAAAGTTAATACATCGTAAGAAAAATGTGTTATTGATAACGTAAAAATGTCCGATCGTATCGAAGAACTGTCGAAATCGTACAGAAAAAATGTTTCTGAAATTGATTCAACCGAGAGAGGTTTGTATATAAGATTAATATTGTCTAAATTTTTATTTATATTTTTATATGTTAAAATTAATTTAACCATTTATACAAATTGAAAATAGACCTAAATATCTTATTTTTCGATTGTGACACTTGGATTGAAAGAAAGAGATAAAACATATTTTTTGAAATACTGGGTCTAAATTAAGGTTTTCGAATTGAAAATTAAGGACCTACAAAATTTATTTCTGATTAACAAAAATGTATTTATACGTGTCATTCACTTACACTAATTGTACTGGTTTAATTCTAATACTTTGTGTAATGCATATTTTGAATACAAACATAGGTATATTTATAATTTTCCTCTTTTTTGTAAACGGATCGTTTCGAATTCCGTGCAAAAGTAATCAGTAATTATATTTATATAATAAGACTGATCGATTGGCCGAGTGGTTAGAGGCCCTAACTGCGGAGCCAACGGTCAGGGTTCGATCCCGCTCGGGACAAATATTTGTGTGCATGAACACGTGTATGTATTTGTTCCCTGACTGTTTGTAAAAGTATCAATACATGTATGTATTATAAAGAATATTTAAGTATGTCTATCAGTTGTATAGTACCCCATAATACAAGCATAATACTCGCTTACTTTGGAACTAAATGGCGCTGTGTGGGATTTCTCATGTGTTAATATTATATATTTATTATTACTACGTAGGTACATACTACCTAAAAAATATAAGTAAAGCTTATAACTTATAACTAAGAATCGGATCGTATTTAGTTGGAAATAAAGATACCAAGCCATAAAACTTAGTCATGTCCTACATTTTTCTTGTTCATCCGAATGAGCTCACACAAAACAAACAGTAGATAGGTGTCTGATAACTGCTGCGGCGAGGGGCCCCTTTTTTTTCATACAATAGTGAAATAATAACTTTAATGTTATATTCTCAAAGAGATACCAAAAGTACCGAATACAGTGGATTTCGTTTGAATTAGTTTTTACCATGTAGGTACATTGGAATGACAGTCGTGCGCCAATGAAAACCTAACACAAAATTTAAGAAAGGAAAGTGTGCCGGGAAAGCATCTTTGTTTAGTTAATTTCTTGGCACTTACGACATCTAGAATTTATGTGATCTAATTTTACGAATATACATACATATATATAAATATATATTAAGGGTTGGAGTAGGTATTATATGTAATTGCCGTTTGATATAGGAAAAATATGAAGCTAGAAATTATTAATAAGAAAACAAATATCTATGAAATGAAAATAATTACCTATGCAGAAAACCGCTTAGCCTAGTGGGTAGCGACCCTGCCTACGAGGCTGGAGGTCCCGGGTTCGAATCCCAGGTCGGGTCAGTATTTATATGATGAATATCGATACTGGTACCGGGTCTTGATTGTTATATGTATGTGGTGTCTTCGCTTGGTACCCAAAACACAAGCTAATGCTTAGTTTGGGGCCTAGACGTTGTTGTCATGAATACGTTATTATTATTATTAAAACCTCAATTACCTACACTGAGAAGAATGTTTTTCAAAAAATTTGTTGGTTAACAATCAATGGAGCGATTCCTGAAAAACTACGCATCATCATAATTACGTTACAGGAACCATAATTTCCGCCGAAGTGCTGATTATCCTCTTCGTATTCCTCGTTTTTTATTGGGGTCATTCATTGCTCGACTGATGGTGAACACTTTTCTATGGGTACCTGATTGTCCAAAAGCCTTCTGGGTGGCTCGTCGCACCGCTCCACTTCGAGCCTTGTATTGACGCAACCGAACCTATATAACATATATTTTTGTTTTGTGGCCAAATATATCTTGCAAATATATAACTATAATTTTTTCTATGTTTTAAATTTTAGGAGCATGAAATTTTTAAAAAGAAGTACGTTTTTCGTTACGCAATTTTTCTAGAATGTCCGCTGGGATGACGAAGAGACGTTCATAAGTAATGTTAAACCATCACAACCTATGTAGTAGGTAAATACGTAAAGTGGGGACATTATCTCTACGAAATTGTTACAAATTAATTGATAGCCGACGCTTACCTCATTAGTTCCGTAAATTGTTATTATTGATAATAGCTAATCTGTGATAATACGAGGAACTACACAGCACAGACGGATTCGCTGCTGAACGGACTACTTAAGCCACGGATCTAGATAATTTCGTATAATAAGGGTTTCAATAGATCTATACTTTTTTGCCCAAACAAATTTCGCAATACCCTAAAAGGACTGACAGTCGCGCCAAGTTAAATACTGATTTAATATCTCATTTGTTATATATTATTTTTTGACCGCTAGAAATTTTATCGTCATGTATTTAAATACAATAATAAATAAATAAATATTTCTTCAAGGAGTTACAAAAGCTCAGGATAGGTAGTGCAGCTACAGAGTGTTCGGATTATTGCCACTCTAAAGATGCAATAAGTTAGAATTTTTGCATCCAAGAAACATTTTGACTGGCCGGTTGGTCTAGTAGTCGGGAGGCCCGACTGCAAAACCAAAGGTCGCGGGTTCGATCTCAGCCGGGCAAATATTTGTGTGCATGCACGAGTCTGTTGTATTCCTTGCTTGGGTGAAAATGTCTATATTTGTATATATTATAATAAAAAGATATTTAAGTATTTTTGACTGACCGATTGGCCAAGTGGTTAGAGATTCTAACTGCAGAACCAAAGGTTCGATTCCCGCTTGGGACATATATTTGTGTGCATGAACATGTCTATTTGTTACGTGTCTGGGTGTAAAATGTGCATATTTTATAAAAAAAATATATATTTATGTAGGTATGTAGGTACACCAGTTGTCCAGTACTTATAATACAAGCTCTGCTTAATTAGGGACTAGATAGCGCTGTGTAAGATGTCCCCAAGTATTACTATTATTATGTATATCGTTTTCTGTTACCGCTAGTACTAGTCTCTACCTAATTTGGGACTAGATGACCGTGTATGAAATGTCCCAAATATTATTTGTTGTACCGGTACATCAGTTGTATAAAATATTCATTCGTATAATTCTTTTTTCAGGGCAACCTCCAAGCTACGATTGTCCTGTAGTCCAAGGCATGTGGTCTGCAGCGGTAGGCGTCGTGCTAGCTACACTGCGGTATGTCGCGCCTGCGGTATTCACATTGCTATGGGGACAACAGAGCCTTTTATACAGATTTCTAAAACATATTGAATCGGCTGTCAAGTCTTGTAAGTACTTATGTATTTTTATGCACAACAACCCTTTGATATAGTACTGTAGTGAAACTGTAACCTACTGCCAACAGTGATCTGATTGGCTTAGTTCGGACTTTGAATTGGATGGACTTTAATACTCTCGTGGCGCAATCGACTACATAATTGAATGTGAATTATTAAATACACTTCTAAGAAAATACTATTAGGGAAACATGAAAAATTTAAAAGATTTTGTACAGAAGTAGGTCATGCTATAGGTATGTTTTAAGGGTTCGTGTGTGAATATAATTTATTTTCATTAATATCTTTTTATTTTTCTAAATTAACAAAATAATTATATAGCTAAATAACTATCTGATATAGATATGAAATGTTCAACTTCATAATTCTTAAATTTGACAATTTAAAATCTATGTGAAACCCGACCCGTAGTGAACCAAGTGTCGAAGTGAAAAACAAGAGCGAAAATAAATAGTACTGTGAGAGTCAATTTGTGTACGTATTTGTATACGTTGAAAATAAAGACAGTATTTACAGTTTGAATTAACTTATTTCAATCAATGCAGCAATTAGATTCTTCGGTACTTTGGCATCTGAGCCGTTCAACGTCCACTGCAGGGCAACGCCTACCCCTAAATCTGCACTTTGTAAACGCAATAAGTTTTAATTTTCTCGAGATTTACTTACATCTGATTTTGTCATGTTCCAGTGATATACTCCAGCGACGTTCAACGTGACTCCGTGTTAAAATGGATAGGTGAAACAGGACCCGCCCGCATAGAGAGTTTAGAGACGGTATGGAGACATGGCTGGCTATTATGTGGTGCTCTTGATGCAGCCATACCTGGTGCCTGTGCTGGGCACTCCCCAACTAGGCTGTCCATAGAACACGCACAGACCATTGCTGAAAATCATTTGGGAGTTGAACCGGTAATGTTGTTTTTTATACTATCCTGCTTTACTACCCTGTAGACATCGTGCATGCTGCGGTGGTACATACGTTAAATATTTAATATTGTAAAATCATACTTTATTTAAAGGCTTATTTACATTGATACGGTAGTTGCGCCTGTACCACTGCCAATGCTGATAACACTTTTTTCAAGTAAGGCTTCATGCCAGTCTGCTGCTAAAAACAGCCAGCACGCCATGCATGCTGGCTGTTTTTTGCCAGTGCATTGATGAGTTACTTGCGACAGCTACTGAACCCAATATAGATCAGCATTAATTGTAAGTTCTTCTCACTATAAAGACACTAACTAGTGACTGAAAGATTATATTTTTCAAGTTATTCTTTTACGTACCTATTTAAAAGCAACGGACTAGAAATTATATTTTTGACTTGTGTAGGCTAATGTAATTTGGTATATTATGATTTCAAATAATTTTCATTCGGAATCTACTATTTTAGGTATTTTCTCGCCAAGAATTAGAAAGTAACGACTCACTCAGCAAACATCAAGAATGGAGGCTCGCGCATTACTTGAGCCGAGTACGTCAAGCTGTTGGCAAATTGAGTCCACCTGTCTCCAAGCAAAGTTCACCTTGTGGTTCACCAGAATGCCAATTCACATTGGACTTCGTAGCCAGAGGTGCTGGCCTGATAGCCGCGCAGATAAACCAAAAAAACTACTTCAAAATATATCCAACAGCTCAACAATCCTTAGAGCCAACTGAAATTACAATAGTCATCAAAGGGCCTAATGACTCCTATGGAATTACTACGGCGCCCGCCATCTTGGGCAAAGCTCAACTAATACGCCAAAAGGTCCTCGGGTTACAAAACAAACCGCGATACACAGAAAACGTCTTACCCTTAACGCAAGGTACGACTTATTTACGTACTTACGGCAAGAATGATATGAATAAAACTTATTTTATACCGAAAGAAAGATACGAGATCGAAATTGATGTAGAGAAACGACCAGACCATTTAAAGGTTGGATACATGGCCAAAACTGAAGGCAAATACGAAATATCTATAACTAGTCGAGGAACTAATATAGTTGGCTCACCATTCACAGTTACAGCTACCAACAATATCATAACCATATTAGAAAACGAGAGTTTCTCACTCGAAGATGGAGAAGAAATAGATATTGTTGATGTTAGAACAGACAGAAAAGTTGTTTTAAGGATAGTAGACTTTGTTACTGAAAAGATGCTACTAAGGGAAAATGGGACGTTAGAGAAAATTAGCGACGACGAAGCAAAAGTTTTGATGAACACTGATAATTTAAACAGTATTGGAACAGATAGTTCCGGCGCAGTAAGCTGTTACATAAATAGAGAAAACACAGTCACAGAAAAAGAACAAAAAGAACCTAAAGAATGTAAAAAGACGGATAAATTTAAAAACATTAGCATCAAAGTTTCTAAAATCGTCAAAGTATGTAAAATATTTACTAATCTGTTAAAAGATAAAATAAAAAATAATTCCGCAAAGGAGCAATTCATTTTATCTTGTTCACAAAAAGACATTCCAGATATAATAAATTCTACATTAAGCGATGTTGTAAATCCAATTATGTCTTTCAATGAATGTAAACAAGTCCATAATGTTGACACAGAACAATTAGTATTTTCACGAAAGATAGGGTATAAAGAAAATTACTCTAAAGAAATAAATGATTATACGCGAGATTTAGATCTTGATGACAGACTAAGACCCATCAAAGAAACAGGTGCACGACCAAAAATCATCCACGAAGATAATAAAAAAAAATTGTCACGAAATCCATTTCTTAAAGACTTAGCACCTGAAACTCAATACGGTGACCTCAAGTATGCAAAAGTAGAGCCAAATATATATTATGCGCTCCCAGATCCTATAGAAATTTTCATTAATGAAGAAATTGAGGAAAAACCTACAAATACCAACCCTTTTCTTGATATCAATATTTTGGAGCTGGAAAGACCAAAAACTCCAATACTTAAAATAATAACAGGAGACGTCAAAGATAGAGACGATTCTTTATACGTGGTCCCAGTGAACAGGGATGTAATTGACGAAACACAAAGTAACGAATTTGTGAATCTATTTTTCTTGCATGAAGATCAAAATTCTCAGACTGATGCAGAAGAATTTCCCGTAACAGATTTTATAATCGGTGCTCCCGTATCATTACCTCCTGTATTAAAAGCTCCTACACCAGATCCTGATGTAAATTCAACGTTTTTATCAGCCTTTCAAAAGCACGAAAATGATGGTCAAAGTGAAGATCGAGTCGACACTACCTATCCAACAGCGAATTCTACACTTATTCCAAATAAACAAGCTTGCCAAGCTAAGGAAGAAATAATCAGTAACGTATATAATATAGAATCTCATTGTAATCCTATTTCACCATTACATACTCTAAATCATAATAGTAATGTAGAATTTTCTGACACGTTCGAAACAGTGATAAATGTAAGTACTATCAATCCTTCCCAAATTGAGAATTTTGAAACTTTTAACAAACATTCTGAAGCACTAAATAAAGAATTATGGGATTCGGCATATGTGAGTATCGATGACAGTAATAGCTCTCCCGATACCAACAATAATACATCAATATCTGAGTGTCCTAATGAACAATCATTTTTATATTATAACGGAACTAATTTTGAAGCTGGCAATATTAACATACTGTCAGAAATGGGTCCGGCGGAACGTGAAATTTGGCAAACATGTAATGAATTGAGCGACGTAAAAGGAAATGTTATGGACGATTCAAAAATGTATAAAATCAAACGGCCAATTTTTACGCCGATAATTGAAGAAAATGAACGAAGCTTATCTTCTGGTAAAATCGAAATACAGATGCCCGACAAAACTAACGACGACACAAATGTTGACCAAGTGGCAATGGCATTTGCTGAACTTAACGATATTTTTCAAGAATATTATCCTCAGTCAGAGCCCAGCTCCTTGACATCGGTGACAGAAAAAGAAAAGTTTGAGAGCATAGAAATAAATCATACAATTGAACGTAATAACTGCGTCGACTCTGCATCTGATAATCCAGATGTGAAAAGATGCTATATCAAAGAAAATACAGAGGAAACGATTTCTGAAGTTCAGACAAATGCCACTGAACTCCAGTCAGTAAGTCGGGCTCTTCATGAAAACCGAGAATTATATAAACATTTTATGTCTAAAATAAAAATAAAAAATGAGTTTAGAGAGAGTGTTGGCAAAAATATTGTGTTAGAAAAGAAAAAATATTGGGATGAGAAAATTCAGCAAATAGAAGAAATGAAAGCGCAGCAACCCAAAAAGAAAAAAATTAATCCCAAGCCGTTGAAACACAACGATTCATTAACTAAAAGGAAAGGAAAGCAATTAGTCAAAAATTTTCTAAATGCAACTGATGTCGACATACCTGTAAAGGAAAATAAGCCAAATTTAATTTATAATTTACGACATGGAGAACGCCAAGAATCGCAATCTCTTAGTTCCGAGAAGTTAGTAGACAAATGGAAAAAATACTGGGACGACAAGTTAGAACATGAAAAAGAGGTAAACCTTATTTTTAAATTTCCGAAAACAAAAGAACCATTGAAAGTATCAGAAATAAGTAATAATTATCAAGCGAAAGAAACGGAACATTTAGTATGCGCAATGCCTTCCATTTCACCAGTCAAACAAGAAATAGCTGAAGAAGTTTTCAAAGCGTTTGAAACAAGTCCTAAAAGATTTTTTGGCACTTCGAGAAAACAAATTTTAAATAAAATTGATGCTTTTTTAAAGAAACCGAGCGGTAACTGTCCCTTACATATTAACGATATGAAACAAGAAAATGGAATAGTATCTAGTCGTATAACTTTATATCATAACATATCGAACACAGAAGATTCAAATACAAGTAGAAAATCTAGCCCTGGTCCATATTCCCCTAATAAAGAAGGTATATCGCAAATTACTACAGGAATAGATAAAAATAATTATTTATTACAAAACACCAAAAGCTCGGGTGGTATCGACAATGAAACAGTTATATACCAAACATATGAAATAGATACCCAAAAAACGAGAGGTATAGTACCTAAACAAATAAACTACTTGCGCAAGTCGTCTGTAAGCAAATCTGAAATGGATATATTTAACAAAGTTAATTTAAAGAAAACAAGAGATAACGAATCCTATAAATCCTATGACGATTTGCCAAAAATAAATGTTAAAAATGTTATATCTTTATACGAAAATGTAACAAGAAGCAATTCAACCTCGTCTACTAAACAAACCGTCAAACAATTTAATGTAGCCCCTACTATGAACACTAGACAACGACCAACGAAGGCCCGGGAGTACAGATCCATCAGCCCACGTAAGTGTAATTAACTTAGCCATTGGGACACATTGCAAACGGGAAACTATAAACGAGTAAACATCGAATGTAATTAAATATACAACACTCAATAAACACTAGTTTATTGAGTGTTGTATATTCCATTCCATTCCATGAGCCTTTTTTTATACCGCAATGCAGGGGTTTAGGCCTCCCCTCAAGAGAGAGCTTAAATCCACCACGCTTAAATCTACCACGCTGCTCCAATGCGGGTTGACTGATTGTAACGACCGCCATCTATTGACAACAACTGGGACCGACTGCTAAACGTGCTCTCAGAGGCACGGAGTCAGTGATAGTTAATGTAATTCGCTACGCTCAGGCTATCACGACGATATATACGACACAAGTGTATATTAGCCGAGTAAATATTATTTATTTATTTATTTATTTAATACAAAATCCACAGCCCTTAAAACTAACATAATTTTTATTATTATAATACGAAACTTAAGGCCAATAATGGATTTACATTTTATAGAAAATTAAAATTTTTAAGACAGCCAATTATATAATCCCTATTCTTTCATACGATATTTTGCTCGCTATTTACTCGTTTTTTCGCCTGTAGTGGGTCCGCATCCTTACACACTTATTATTTCTGCTAATATGGATTTCCAAAAACGCTTATGTAATATTATTTTATAATTTCCAGAAATGATGCGTAGTAACGAACCTTCGGTCAGCGTGCCCGAATATAAACAACTGGTAGAGAAAGTCAGTTCATTAAGCGACCACAAAGTTCCTCATAAAGTTGAACCTAAACAAACGTTTAATGTCACAGGAATAGATGAATCAGAATTACATACTGAGATTGTAGATTTAAGTATGGAGTACGAACTTACCAATAAACGTGAAACGCCCGAAAGAGATGTCTTCAAAGAATATAAGACACGATTCAAATTGGCTAAAGAATATTTCCAATCACTTGAAGAACTAAGAAGTGCACATGAAAAGAAACCTACTAAACCAAATGAATGTGAAATACTACTTCATAATCAATCTCCTGAACCGAAACAAGAAAATAGCAAGAAAAAATTCAAATCAAACACTTTCTCTTCAACACAATTAGCAAATGCGTGGGAAATATATGATAAAACAAGCAAAGATGATGGTGCTACAAAACTTGTCAAAATATCGGAAAAATTCAATGTCGACGATCTATTTAACGACGTTGTTGGGGAAGGTAAACTTCGAAGACAAGGCAGTTTCAAAGGCATACCGCACAAAAAGGCCGTACTAGAAACTTTCAAATCTATGGAAAATATTTCGGACGCGAAGATAAACTCTTACGAAATAGCCATTGCTCAGCTATCGGAATTCGCTAAAGAGAATAATATTAAGAACGCCCAAACATATTTAACTGAATATCCATATTTACCTAAAACAGATCCAAATAAATACCACTCGAGGTACGACGCCACAGCCTCTGGATTGATTTCTAGAAGAGAACTACTTAATTCTAAGCCTAGAAGAAATAGCGTTCCGAATTTAAAATTGAACGCAACTTTTACTGCTCAATTGTGAAAATAACATTGTTTGAAAATACTGTCAATTTTTCAGTTAAATCTACAGAAAAATGAAAATCGTATTTTCCTATAAGTTTCTGTTGTTATACATATATTACATATATGAATTTATATTCTTTTTAATGTACTTAATTGATAAGAATACAATACTATTAAATTATACTACTTTGAAGGCTATTCATCATGATCATTGAATATAAAAAACATATAAGTACTTAAAAAAAAAGTAGAATTAACAAATTATCAAAAGTATTTTTATGCTATGATAATGTACTTTATAAGTATCTTAATGTCTTGTACAAACATCGAATCTTATAATAAGGTAACATAATGATGTAATTTATTAATAAATAAGCTAAAATTGTGTTTGTTTTTTTTTTTTCATGTCACAACCAGATTAAATAAAATAAATTTAATTATTATGCTCTTGATGTATTTTAAAATTACCAGTTCTTTAATGGGTAATAAATTATTACAAAAATATTATTAATATATTATAATAGGGTGTTTGACGCCAAGAAAAATATATTGTAAATGACATAAATGCACCGGCATACGTACTGTCAGATACATATGTCGGCGTTTAAATATAATTTACGAAATATCAGAAATTATTGGCTTTCGTTCACACAAACATAGGTTGATTTATTAATTCAACTTTTACAATTAAAATTTTTGGTTTAATGAAACCCTATCCGCCATGTGAGACAAATCTTTCCAAGTATTTTCTCTATGACAAATCCGTCATGTACCATATGTAGCAAACGTGACCTTTTAAAAGTGTACTAATAAAAATAAGACAAATACTTAGTTTTATTGTTACCCCATTAATTACTTATTAGCTTTCCACCTGCGGCTTTCTTTGTCTGCGTGGACTACACATTGGAACGCTGGTAAGAGTAAGAGTGGTTGGTAAGAGATAATTGCAAAATTACGCTCCAGATCTATCCAATAGGAACCGCGTATTTTCCCGCGGTAAAAAGTAACCTATATCACTTTATGGCCCATAAACATTATCTACGCAAAAAAATCAAGTAGATATGTTGCTGCGTCAAAGGACAAACCAATAACCACACTTTCACATTAATTTATAATAGGGGTGTCAAGGTATTAGATACATACTTTAAGTACCATGTTTGTTGACATTGTAGCTAGTTTCTTGGTGTTTATCTCATGTTTACAATAATAAATCATATATGACGGTTTTGTAAAAGAATAAAAGTTTAAACAAAACTTGACATTAAAATTCTGTGTATTTCCTTTTTCATGAATTCAGGATCATTGAAACATCTACGTAAGTAATAAACATCAGCAAACACCAAATACGACAAAGGGAACTCATTATTTTATACACGAATACAAAATAAAAGCTTGTAAAAACGATATCATACAGTACTAGAGCTTGGTTATTCCTACACGTGTGACGTCATAGTTGACATTAAAATGACGGCTACTGTTTTGGCGCCAAACTAAGCATTTAAAATTTTAATTAAAATACTACAAAGCATTTTCATTTAAACAAAATAAATTTCACATTGTTTCATACTATCATACAAACGTTTTGAGATAATTTAGAAGAAGAGTAATAACAGCTAATAGGTATTATTTTTTTAATTTCCCTATTGACTGGCCATCGGCTATCTTTGTTTTGTTAACACATAAAATATACAAATCTGCAAAAAACTTTATAGATGCACATAGTTCATGAACAATTTTAAATGTGGGAACTCTTGGCCACAATATATATGTAATCTCATATCCTGAGATATACAAGCGTAGGTGCAATGACATACACAAAAACTGAACATTTCACTTTATCCGAACTTGGGCATAATGAGTTGGTGCTAACATGCTGCATCTGTTAAAATGCAATAAATATTTTCTGATAGCAAATTCCATAATTTATATTTAAAAAAAAAACATAATTAAAATTAAGTGCATTTATTTTATCTCAATTATTTTACACTCGAATCCACATTTACAGAAATAAAAAGATCAGGTCAATAAATTAATCTAGTAACAAATATTTTAAAATATTCGACATGCAAATTTATTATTACATAGTTATCAGATATATACATTCAGTCAAAGTTCGAACAAGAATAAAAATGTTAATACCTATGCTTGATTACCAATTAATTTATTTATTAATTTTCTAACATAACAGTATTTAACAATGTCACAGACAATTTTTTTATACAATTGCAAAAAATATTTTTGCAAATATAACCTCTTCACTGTCAATTTATCACTACAAAGTAATTAATTTGGAGTTTTGTTAAGCGCACCCTTCAAAGATGTGCAACCAAAATAGTTAGCTATCTCGTGCGTCCCGCCGAGAGAAGCCCGAGTCAGTCGAAATGGTAATAGTGTGTGAAAATTTCGATAAAATTGACTCTTATAAAAAAAAAATTGTTCCGATTGCAAACCTTCTTTCACACATAAGGTGTTTCTTGGAAATCAGTATGTCCAGTATATTCATATAAGTCTACGACAATGTCCGATTTAGTTGAGTTCAAAATCATTGTAGCTGAAATCGGCAAGTTTTGAGGTTAATAACGACTATACTTATATGTTCGGCTGAACATAGTCCAAACTTATGGAGCATGTAAAGCTTACCGAACTTAACAAAAAGCTTCGAGTGCACTGATGGCACAAACTAACGGTTACCGAGAAAACCATATTTAAAGTTGAATTTTTTTAATAATTTGTTTTAACGTTTTGTTCAGTTTGGTAAGCTTTACATGCTCTATAAGTTTGGACTACGTTCAGCCCAAAACCAGGTAATACTTAATTTTACGATATTTTAATCCCCAATAAGCACAAACATACTTTTAGAAGTATATTCGTATATTTATAAATGCGAAATTTATATTCAATATATATCGTCACAAACATTCAAGGGCGTACACGGACTTTTGTGAGGTGATTTCTTGATGAGTGCTCTTAAGACTGTAGTGGGTGATGTTGCTGTAAAATTTATTGTTACAAATAATATTGTGATCCCTTTGAAAATTCATAAATAAAACAATAGATAAAATTAATTTTATGATTTGACATACAAAATCATTTAAATGAAAGCACTTGAATAAAAATATTCACGTATCGAACTTCACGTGTTCTGTAACGCCAGTACCGAAGCATACGGCCTTAGCAGCATATTTGCGGTTCATCCACGAAAATAATGACACCGAAGTGATCTCAGCATGTCAGTGCTCGCCCCGCCACCACGATTCAAAAGAACCACCGGCTACAAGTAGACGCAGTCACCTACTGGACCAATTTACGAATAGTGATCCAGTGGAGAAGATTCGACGCTCACCACTATCAACCCTTCGTAGCGCATCGTTTGGGGGAGATAGATGAGACGACTAAAATCGAAAACTTGAATTGGTACCTAACAAGAGAGAATATAGCTGATTAAGCATCTCAAGCTTCATACATCCACTTGAGTCGAAACGATAGATGGTTCCACGACCCCGGGTTTCTTTATCAATGACCAGGAACATGGCCACAGGAACCGAACTTACATTCAAAGAAAGAAACAACTACATTGTAAATTATAGGAGAATGAAGTGTGAAATAAAATTATAGACTAACTCACCATAAATTTTGTGAGCACTTCATGCGAACAATGATTACCCACCCAAACCCTTTATTTTCCTCTATTGTAACTATAAATAAAGTAGCATCTAGATATAAAAAAAATGAAGTTACTATAGAGTTAATAGTGATGCGAGACAAAGTTAGTGATGTTCTCGTTTTTTCTTTATCAACTTCAAAAAAAGGGATACCTAAACGAGGAGTGAGCGAAAAAATACTGTAAATTATCGTTCGAATGAAGTGCTCACAAAATTAAAGTCAGACATCATTTAAGGTACAGTATAACGTACGGATGTTTGCTGCTCTGTGTTGCCGCGGTTGTACCTGGGCAGTGAGTCATTTCCAGACAAATGACTCAATGCGCATGTACAGCCGCGCGGGCAGCGAGGGGTAGTAGTGGGTGGAGGCCGGCGCGCACACGAACGAGTAGCGTGAGCTACCCCACCTCTCTTTTATCTCCTCCGCGCTCCTATTTTGTACTACTGCCACGATTTTTGTGAATAATTTCACAGCGGCAAAGATCCGTACGTTAAACTGTAAGTTAGTCTGATTTTATAATTTCATTTTATTTATTTACATTGATCAAAGTGACAGTGATAATTTTAAATAATTGAAATTCAGATGAAAATTATCAATGAAATTTTCGTAATTTATAGACATTTAAAATGGATCTTGCAAATAAAATAGGTGTAAATGCTGTCGATAATAACTAGTTCAGTGACTAGGAAAGTTGGGAATTGTTCAAATAATTAGCACAAATTTTTTTCAATTAAGATTTCAAGGCGTACTTCACTTCTATACATCACAACTGTATAAATTGTAACAATGGATTATATTCCAAATATTTCCAAATTTGATTTGTACAGAATATATTTGAAATTTAAAAAAATTTATCTGATACTTATACTTGTTTGTTTGAAGTCATTTCCTTTCATTTTTTGGGGATTATTTTATAGAAGAATCATATCGCTGGCTTAATTAACAAAATTTTCGAATTTTTTATTTTGATGCCATCTAGTGTAAAATTCCGTAACGAACACGATGAAATCAGTCGTATCTCCTACTTGTTTTTAATTTTTTTGCTATTTACAAAAAATAAAACTACGTATGTCCATTGCATGAGCGGGCGCCATTATGACTGACGGAATACTTCGCAACTCCCGCGCTCAGTTCGGCCGCTGCCAGATTGTGAGGAGGCCGTGCTTGTTTTTTCTTGTTTTTAATACAAATTGTATGTGGTTGTGAAATTAGTTCTAGAATATATGATTGGGTAAGTCATAATGTTTAATTTTATTATGTTATTTATTGAGTGGAAAACAAAGAAAAGTAGTGATAAAGTTATGATGAAAAGTTGTGATGGAGTTAAGAATTTTTCTCGTTGTAATATTTTTGGTGTGAAGGACTTACGCAGATTTCTAAAATCGTACGACTGATAAATTTATTAATTGCATATTGTTCTATCTGTTTCAGCTTCTATGTAACCGTTGACAATGTCGAGACAAGCTCATATACTGAGGATTTTACAAAATGTGAATTTTAATATGGAACACTCCGATAATGAAATAATTGATACGTATACAGTGCAAGATGATGGTTCCTTGGTAAACGAAAATGTGGATCCCAGTCCTCAAATTATTAGTGGTACGCCGCAAAATATCTATATTTTTAAGGATGTATCTCTTCGTAGACATACAATCACATGTTATACATCGTCTGTTTAGTACTGTCTTTCAAAATAAGCATAGCGTTGTGAGTAACTGTAGGTTATAAAACGAGAATTTATATGAACGAAAATTTAACTGAATTTATATATTATTTCCAGATACCTCGCCTGTGTACGAAATTGAACGCATTGATGAAGGTTTGAGAAGTGATGATGTATCTTCGAGTCCTTCTCTTTTGACAAATTTTAATGAGCGTTCTCTTATTGTGCTTGAAGACAACATGGAAGCTACAAGCAGTCAATCACTAATGACGCATAAAGACATCGCAGAAACGACAGAGTCACCTGGCACGCTTGAAAGCAATGCAGGATTTAATGAACTACCCCCGCCCCCGTCACTTGAGGTCATTGTGGATACTAGTGAACCACATAAGAAAAGACAGAAGAAGTCTCAGCCAGATCAGTGGAATGTGAGTCGAAACCAAAAAAATAGAGAAAAGGGAAAAGCTTATATGGGAAAGGAGAAGGCAAACAATAAATGGCGATTCAGTGAACCCAAACCTGAGAGACAAATGAAAGAACGTTGCACTTGTAAATTAAGTCTCAAGAGAAACACTAAAATACAATGTTACAACATAACAGATTACGACAGAATGAAAATATGGCAGAATTTTTGGCAACTTACTTGGAATGAAAAAAAAATATTTGTTAAGTCCTTCTCTATTTGCAAGAGCAAAGAAAGAGTGAGAAGTGACGGACCAACATCAAGAAGCAAATATTCCGTTGAGCTATTCCTACTGAGTGACGACAATAAAGAGAGATTCCGTGTATGCAAGACAATGTTTTTAAAAGAACAACAAGAGACCAGAATGTACTTCAAATTGAGACAATTCTTTGAATTACTGCCAAAAATGGAGTCTCATTATTGTCGCAAGGATTCGAGAAAAATGTACCTAGAACCAACATGGACTAGCAAAGCCCAACTCTACAAAGCTTATCAAAATGATTTTTGTAAATCTGAAAATTGTAAGCCTTTAAGTATGGCTTCTTTTTATAATCTATTTGAGGAGCTGAACTTGTCAATATACAGACCAAAGAAGGATTTGTGTGATGTTTGTGAAGGTTTTAAAACTAAAAACATTTCTTATGATTCTTACAAAGAACACATTGAAAAGAAAGATGAAGCTAGACATGAAAAGAAGAAGGACAAAGAATGTAATCATTTAGTTTTGACCATGGATTTACAGTCAGTTTTATTGAGCCCAAAATCAAACGTACCTTTGCTATATTACAGAACCAAATTAATTGTCCATAACTTCACATTATACAATATTAAGGAGAAAAAAGGTTACTGCTTTATCTGGAATGAAACAGAGGGTAATCTGTTCTATTCTGGTAATCTATTCTGAACTTTTGCATGGAGAATAACATAACTGTGTCTCAGAAATACCTGGAAAAGGGTCATACGCAAATGGAATGCGACAGCATGCATTCGGTCATAGAAAAGGCGTTAAGATATAAAAAGATTAATGTACCTGCTGAATATGCTTGCAAAAAAAGTCCCTACGATGTTACCTATCTGTATCACGATTTTTTTAAAGATATTGAACACACTCTGAATTTCTATAAATCTATAAGACCTGGCAAGAGAGTAGGTGATCCTGCTGTAACTGACTTGAGGGCTTTAAGATATAGTCCAGACGGAACCATTTTATATAAGTTGAGACATCCCGAAACATACAGAAGTCTCCCTACAAGAGTGCATAAATTTAATGTTATACCATTTGATAATATACCACGTCTATATTCTGCGAGAATTCCGATAAAAGAAAAGAAATATCAACACCTCCAAGAGTTAAAAAATACTATGGAAAAAGATTACCACAACTTTTATGATAACTTACCACATTCTTAAGTTCTTTGTCTCCATTTAGAGTTTAAGTTTTCTATGAGTCGGACTCATCGAAAACTTTTTGCCGTCTTTACAAGGTATGAGGCCCTAGGCCCAAGTATCGACGGGGCCCGCCCCCAATAATTGTAGAATAAATTAAACCTTTCGAATATCAAAACCTTAAGTCTTATAGCGTAACACTATAATTGTAAGTCGCTTTTATAGAAGCTTAGAGTTAAGGAACACGAGGATAGCCATGAACACAGAGAGTGCTTAATTATATATAGCAAACGTAAAAGCACAGTAGGCCGAATTGATGATCAAATATTAAATCAATTTAACAAAGAAATGCAGTATTGGCACGATTTGCTAAACCGCTTGTCGTCGCTATCAAGTTCTTAGCAAGTAGAGGTCTTGCATTCCGAGGATCAAACCAGGAATTAGGATCTACAAAAAATGGTAACTACTTGGGACTTTTAGAAGTCATAAGTCAGTTTGATCCGTTTTTAAAAAATCATTTCGATTTATACGGCAACAACGGTCGGGGACAAGTGTCCTACTTATCCGCTAATATTTGCGAAGAGCTTATCGAATTAATGGGAAAAAGAGTCTTAGAGTACATAATTCGTGAATTAAAAAAAATCAAAGTACTACTCAATATGTGTAGATTCTACACCGGATATTACTCATATCGATCAATTGACATTTACTGTTCGGTACGTTGTCGATGATAGCCCAATTGAAAGATTTATGACCTTTATACCTATCGAAGCTCATGGTGCAGAATATTTAGCGAATGTTGTTATTAGCTTTTTAAAAGACAAGGACATAGATTTAAAGGACTGTAGAGGTCAGTCATATGACAACGCTGCAAACATGTCCGGACAATATTCAGGACTGCAAGCTAGACTTAAAGAAATAAATCAATATGCAGAGTACATCCCATGTTCTGGACATTCTTTAAATCTAGTAGGTGTCAGAGCAGCAGAATGCAATTTACAAATTACGTCATTTTTTAGTCTTTTGCAAAAACTGTACACATTTTTCTCATTATCGACGTATCGCTGGCAAAAGCTAGTAAAATCTTTAAAAGAAAAAAAGATTTTAAAGACTTTAAAGTCATTATCTGATACGAGGTGGTCAGCACGTGCTGATGCTGTAAGCATTGTACATGACAGCCATTCTGAAGTTTTGGATACTCTTGACGATATATCGACCGATAAAACGCAAAAAAAAATGATACTCAACTCGAAGCACTAAGTCTTAAGAAAAAGCTTGAAAAATTTAGTAATATATTTCTAATTGTAATTTGGAACGATATTTTATTAAAAATTCACGCAACCAACTTAACTTTACAAACTGAAAAAATTCATTTGGGCATAGTTGTTGATTTACTCGATTCTTTAGTACACTATTTAAGCAATTTAAGAGATCAATTCGATTTATATTTGGGTAAAGCAAAGAAATTTGCGAACATTGATGAAATGCCCAATGAAGACAAGCGCCGTAAAACAAGAAGTGTCAAATTAACGAGAAATGAAGGATCTAGTCAAAATACTACGTTCAATGCATGCGATAGTTTAAGAATAGAGATATTTTATCCGATAATTGACTCTCTGATTTCAAGTCTTAAGCAACAAAGAATTGTTTATGATATACTCAATAATGATTTTAGTTTTTTCACACACTTACGTAATCTCTCTGAAGATTCGATAACAGAAAATTGTAGTAAGTTAGCAAAAAAATATGATAACGATTTATCAGAAGAAAACTTAATTTCTGAATGTATTCAGTTTAAATATTATTTGCTAGAAACTAGAAAAGAGATACTAGAGTTAAAATTCTCACATTTGTACACCCAAATTAAAAAAGAATGTTTAAAATCTACTTTTCCTAATATAGAAATAAGTTTACGAATTTTTTTAAGCATGATGGTCACGAATTGTAGCGGCGAGAGATCATTTTCAGCCTTAAAATTTATAAAAAATGATCATCGAAATGCCATGTTAAATCCTCGATTGAATTATCTTTCGATTACGTTTATAGAATCGGACATTTTAAATAATATAAGTTTTGAAGACATAATTTCTGATTTCGCTCACAAAAAAATCAAGAAAAAAATTGTAATGTTACATTTCCATATTGCATAATAAATATTATATTATAAATTAAATGACTAACGTAATTAATTACTTTATTTTTATTACTATGGGGGTTTTAAAGCTTACGATTTGTTATTCAACGTTCTTTCCAAAGGATGATTGTAAATGATTTTTTGCGATTGGGGGGGCCCCCAACATGCCTGGGGCCCTAGGCCCGGGCCTACTAGAACTTTGCGTAAAGACGGCAAAGTCCCACATTTTTCTTTCACTCCGAATGAAACTCTTTTAGTACCATAATTATAGAGCCGAACTTCAATACTAAAAGTTGTCTAAAGATCGGGTCACAATAAAATAATATTTTTTTAAATATGGTAAAGGACCTGTTTTAAGTTTGATGTCTTAGTTTAAGGTTAGATATAAGCACCTAATAGATCTCATGTTAATTTCATAAAACAATAAACGATATTTTTGAATCTAAAAGCTTAGATATTTATTTTAGTAATAATATGTATATCCATCCAAAATAAACTTTATTACATATTTAAGAGATACCAAACTTCGTATTTCCAAGAAAACTTTGTAAGTCCATTGTATAAGTTTAAGAAGTATACGTAAGTCCATTTATTCAATAATGTTATCAGATAATAAATCATAATTACAACAAAAATAAGCATTAATATTTAAATGTAAATAAAGCGGTTCGTTAATGTTTTTACTGTTAGTTATTTAATAAAATAGTTTTTTCTTCTTCCTGTAAAATTTGACCAAAAGGAGATACGAAGTTTGATAATTAAGCCAGCGATATGATGTCATATAATTTTTGCTTTGGGTTAGCTGAAACTTTTTGTTCAAGTACTTTATAAAAAAATTTCCTTTTTTATGGACGATCAGTAAACTTCAGTTTTTACATCGATTTACATAGAGAAAAAGCACTTAGAGTGTTTTATTTTTCATTTGGTTTCTGTTGACTACCTAAAACTTATTCCTAACTTACGAGGCGTATCATTTAACGTTTATATGTACATATCTGGATTTCTTCTCGGCTCGTCGCCATTTTAGCCACTGCGCTATTTCGGGTTGAGACCGGTCCCCTCTAGCTTCCAGCTGTTGATAATATGCTTCACGGATTATCCTGAACGCATCAATACAACTGTACGGCAATTTCGTCATTGGATCGATATACCGTGCGGGACGTCTGAAAAAATTTAAAAAAAATTATGATAATGATACTTACTGATAAAAGCTTGGTTGACATCCATTTTTCAAACAAATTTATTTAAGGAGTTTGTTACTTTAAGTCATAAAGCGAGAATAAAGATGTTTATTTTTTCAAAGAAAACTTTTGAGATTTTAGAAGATAGATACACTTGCTGGGTCACTGCAGAAAAAAAGGAGTTCCGTGATGATCGCTTATCGTTAATAAAATAAAAAAACCGGTCAAGTGCGAGGCAGATTACGAGCCATAAATCCTCACATTATCTACTATGTTTTTTTAAATTCACAAATCTGTTGGAACTGCTCTAAAAAAAAGTGCAACGATTCTTAAGTTTTCCAAACGTGTTTTTCAGCTCGGATGTACAGAACTTTAAAAAACGAAATCCTTTATGTTAAATAGATAACAATATTGTCCTTGAAGGAAGAATTTCCAAAAATAACGATTTATAACAAAATGGTGGGCATTCGAAGTTAGAATTTGTTTTTTGATAATATAAAATAAGATCTATCAGAAAAAAAAATTTTTCTCCTGTTATGACATTCATTAGAATATGCATACAAAACAAATACATATTTTATGTCAGAATATCTTAAAATTTTTGCAGAATGTTTTCAATCAGGCTTAGTGTTTATGAATTGCAGTCTCTTAAATTACGTTAAACAAGTTGCAATCTTTTGCTATTGAATGAAATCAATTCAAAAGTATTTACAAAGCAAACCGAAAACAATATACAGAAGTTTGTTGGAAAAATTTGCCATCCGCTATAATCAGGTAGCTTAATTTTTGCATCAAAAATGTCACAATTTCTGGTAATTGTAATCGAGTCTTCGTAATTTCATGATAAATAAAGTATGTAATTAGAAATTTTGATGAATATACACATTTCGATGCAAATTTTTTTTTTTCTCAAACATATACAAAGTATTTGCCATGGCAAATATTACCGATAAATAATAGATATTCTGTTAATAAAATAAAATAAATATGCTGTAGTAATTATTTTATACTAGTAATTATGATGTAACAAGTTATTATTTGTTAAATTTAGGGACATTCAACTTACTTAGTAACAGCACAAAGCATTTCTGGCTTCCTTTTAGGTATTTTCCGAGAAAATGCGGCTTTGAAGGCTTTGTTCTTGATGTCGTTCTCAAAGGTGATGAGAGTTCTTTCATAATATGTAACATTTTTACTTTCCAAATTTTTCGGTTGAGTCTTTTTGCTGTAAAATACGCAGACGTATATGAAAAAAAAATTCTAGAACTAGAACTAGTAAAATTATTGTAAAAAAAATTATATCCAAATTAAGTCAGTGATAGATGGGTTCCAAAACTGGGGCAGAGTAAAAAAATTGAATCCATACGTAGGGCATACTTAAAGTTTTTGGAACTGGCCACTCACAATAGAAAAAATAGAAACCCATTTATGAAAATTGAAAATGGAACTTTATGGGAACACGTTACTTTTTAAATTGCGACATAGACATTTGTTTCTTAATTAGTTTAGTGATTTTAGACGTGGACGTAATTATCTCCATGACGATGGACGTGAAAGTCGACCAGCGACTGCGGTTACCGAATTTAATGTTGATACCGTACGTCAATTAGTCGAGACTAATAAAAAATTTCATGTCAGCAAATTCGTACTGTATTAGGCATTTGAATGAGACAAGTGCAAAAGATTTTACATGTGCATATGAAGGTACGGAAGCTTTACATTCGATGGACACCGCATGAGTTGACGGAAGACCAGGAACGACTGCGTGTAGAGTGATGTCGCAAAATGATAGCACATTTTAATGGAGGGCAATCATTGGCTGTCTATAAAATCGTGACAGGTAACGAAACCTGGGTATACTGCTTTGAACCAGAAAAAAAAGTCAATCGGCAGAATGGGTCTTTTTTTTGAAGATTTGCCAAGGAAAGTTAAGAAAAGTCAAACCGTTGGCAAGAAAATGGTTACTTCTTTTTTCGGCAAATCAGGACATTACACACTTGAAGACCAAAGAACTGTAACTGCGTAACTGCAGATTAATATGTCAACACTTGCTTGCCCAGAGTCTTAGAAAAAGTTCGGAAAAAGTCCTCGAAGCAAAGCCGTCCTTCATCACGATAATGCGTTCTCACATACCGCTAAGGTAACAAAAGCGTGGTTCAAATGTAAAACTGATGACGCATTCGCCATACAGTCCAGATCTCGCACCATGCGACTTCATTTTGTTCCCGAAAATTAAAGATAAACTTAGAAGCATAGGTTTTACGAGCCCTGAATTGGCGGCGAGTGCATTCCATGAAGCTATTGAAAAGGTGCCTAAAGAAATTGGTCCAACTGCTTTATACAATGGTTCCACCGAATGCAAAAATGTGTCAATTATGGCGGCATATACTTTGAAAAACAATTAATGTATCATAAGTAAAATATCAGGTCTTATTTATAGGAATCCAGAGTTTCAGTATTGCCCACGTATAAACCGGTAATAAATAGGTTGCATAGCTGGGTAATAATAAAAGGAAATCCATATTAATTCAGTGATAGATAGGTTTCAAAGCTGGGTCCGCTTAAAAAAATTATTAATCTATATAAATCGGTTATGAATGGGTTTCATAGCTGGATCAGAAAATAATGTGCATCTTACGGTAGATCTTCATCAATTTTAATTTCTTCATCGGGTCCAATAAAATCTATATCCACTGGTTCGGACTCAACATCCATTTTGTCGGTTTTTTCTGATGTTTTATCTGTTAAATCGAGTTTTGTCTCTTCCATAGGTTCGGGCTTACTTTTATCTGAAAAAAAAAAATCTATTAGTATCCATCAATTTTTAATTTTCTTGGTCTGAGTATACTTAGTATAGTAATGACATGGGCATCCTAATACAATTAACAATTTAATTACTATTAAGAACAAACAAGAGCAATTAATATATTTCTGATTTTAAGATTAGACAGCACTAAATTTAAAGTAATTTATTCTGGAGCCGCTGGGAGTTTGCGTTCCTGACACATGTCAATTGGGCATGACTAGTGATGGGCAGTATATAACACTTTTCAGTAACATTATTTTTAATTATGACTTTATTTGTTATTCAGTTATTATGAATTTACTCACCTTGCGCGTTCGGTGTTGTATAGTTTACTCGTGTGTAGTTATATACTGGGCTGTCTCAGAAATAAAGATACAAAACAATATTAACATATTTTATTAAACATAAGCCTAGATCTTTGAATTTTATTCTAGATACACTAGACTTCTATATTTTTAGTAAGTAAATCCGCCGCAACTCTTACCGATGTTAAAGGTGTCTGTTCAAAACCTTTTTTTAAAATCAGTTTATATTTCTACAGGTATATACCATACGTTGTATTACCAGTATCTTCTTAAAATCTATCTCTTCCATTTCTTCGTAACATTTTTTAGTTCTTCTTGCTCCTTTTTGAGTAAAATTACGTACTTTCTCAGATTTCCCACAATACAAATAGTATTGAATAAAGTTCTTTGAAAACAATTCTTGTTCGGCTCGATTCACTTAAGGTAGTGCAAGACGTTTTTGAAACCCATCTATTAGAACAAACATGTCTTCTACGGTTACCATGACAATTATTTATTTTTAATTTGAAGACTTTTCTGTGACCAGTTTATTGCGATTTTCACACCTTAGGATAATACAGACGTAAAGATAGACATATATATTTAACAGCGGATTAGTTATTTAATAGTTTATCTTTAGAGAACGTTACGATTAGATAATACCATTTTTTTCTAACTTACAGTGCGCCAATTTGAAAAATCTACCAACCAAGGACATGTCTCTATACTCTTTATAAACTTGTTAATAATTATGCCATCATCTCCGGTCTGGTCAATCACCATTTCGGACAATGAATTACTAAAAAACCTTTTTTTTTTAATTAAAAGAATGAAATTAGTTTTTTTTTAATTTTGAACAATATTTAATTATTTATCATTCAATCATCATTTTGAAAAATTAATAACTAAAAAGCCATATTTATTTAAATTAAATAAATGAAGTAGGTATAGAACTCAGAACCATATTTTCTATAGACAATATGACAATAAACTGGTATTACCGAAATGCGTCGTTATTTTCAGCACATCACTACAAAATGAAGTAATTGTTATGACTTTGTAATGGCGCAGTATGGTTCTAAAAAAAACATCATTTACTAATCTAATTAACATTAAATTTATAGCTATAGCATAATGTTTGTTGTGAGTGGAGATAATAATATAATTTTTAATTTGATTTTGTGTCATTAGTGCATGCAAACGATAATAATAATTGTAAACGTGAATCATCCAACAGTACAAAGTCACATCAACCATCCAGTCACGAACTGTCAGGATCGCAAACTCCCGGCGTTTCCAGTATAGTTTAATTTTAAAGCATTTTAATTAAAATCAAAGCAGTCATGCTGTCATATTTTCTTTTTTAACCGATTTGAAAAAGAAAAAAAAAATCATATAATTCATTAAATTATTAAAACATTACCGTGCTCAATTTTGAAAGAATCACAGACTGGTGTATTTGTACTAGGAGGGTCCGTCGCTTCAACTTTCTTATCATCGGATTTTACATCTGTTACAACAGGCACAGCAAAGGAATGTAATCTGAAATGTATTTTATTGTAAATTAATTCCTCGAACAACCTACTCCAACTGATATTTCAGTTATTTCAATTAACTAAACAATGAAGTACCAATACCTGGTACAGATAACAATAAACCTAATCAAATACTGGACATTTTTGTGCAGTATAGCATACTCATGTAAAAAACTCATAACACGTCCTCTCGTGTCGTGATAGCCCAAAGCGCAACAAACCTGTTTCAAATTTATAAGGCCATAGGGCCATGATTCGAATCCGGGCGTGCACCAATGAGTTTTTCTGACTTAAGTACATAACTATCACTGACCCTATGCCCCGGAGAGCACGTTAAGCAGTTGGTCCCGGGCGCTGTCAATAGATGGCGGTCGTTACAATCCCCAACCCGCAGTGGAGCAGCGTAGTGGATTTAAGCTCCAAGCCCCCCTCTCACCCTGGGGGAGGCCTAAGCCCCTGCAGTGGGGTAAAAATGGGCTGATGAAATGAAGTGAAGTATCTTATCTTATTTGATTGAGGTGGGCTTACCCTACACAGCGACCTATTTAGATCTATTGGGTCCCCATCCTTCGACCCTACTAATTATACAATACAATGATAATGATGAAAAGTTGTTTTAAAGAAATATCTATTGCAGCATCCTCTGGCGGCTTAAAACTCCAAAGTACGTAATCTAAAAACCGGCATATTCTGAAGTGATTGATTCCTGTGCAATGCAAAAAAAAAACCATTACAATCAGCCCAGCCATTGTAAAATAGAACATATCTACTGCAACGCCCTCTGGGGGCCTGTAACTGTTGAACCTACCCAAGAACTTGTTTTTAGATGATGCCAGTGTAATTTACAAAAACTGCATCAAAAATCGAACTTCAGTGGTCAATGGTGAAATATGAAATTATATAATAACCTGCTCTTAGGTGATAATACTTATGTAATGCAAAGAGTCATATCAAGATCGGCGCAACAGTTTCAGAGAAACATATATATTGTAGCGGCTCCTGGTAGTTCATAACCGCAAAACTTATTTAAGAACCTGATCTTAGGTAATACCAATGCCAATACCAAATACCAATACACAAAATCACATCAAAATCGGCCCAGCCATTTGAAAAGAACTCATTAACTGCAGCATCCTCTGGAGGTTCATAACCGCAATATTTGTTCACGAACCTTCGTGAGTGTGCCCACAACAACACAGCGGTTTCATCGCAATTGGATGAACGCATAAAAGATGAACACAAAAACATTATTTTTGTATAAAAAAGAAGAAAGATTCTACCAAACTACTCAAATGGTTCACTTTGAACAGATTTGAAAAATAGAACAATTTACGTAAAATTTTGTTATGAATCGACCTTTGTTATATGCTATATTTGTTGTTTTTAATATCCCATCACAATGACAAAGACAACCTTTTGGGATTATTGTAACAGATGGCCACAAGCCGACATCTCGTGAGTCAGATTCGCGGCCCGAGAGCTCCGTATATAATACAAGATATATATTTTTGTGTCACGTATTTACCAAAAATATGTTTTATATAACAACAAATTAACGCTCTTCGTAATTTTCCCTTTACTTATGTTGTGACACCTTGTTTCATGGTATTATGTCAACAGGAAATATCTTATAGGATTTGATTTACGTTACAAGCCAAAAATATGAGGCATAAATGGCCATATTTTTTTATTATATTGACTAAGAAGCTTGAATTTTTTACAGCTTCATGAGACCGTAAAAATAAGTATGAATTATTAATTTCAAGTTGATAGACTGATTGTTGAGAGATTTCAAGAGATCTTAACAGACAGACAAGAGTATAACCAAGTGATCCTATTTGGGTTCTTTTTTTTTTGTTTTGAGGTACAGAATCCTAAAAAATACAAGATTTTTAAAGATCCAAAATTTCACTTTTAAACGAAATAGCAGAAAAAGTTAGTTATGAATTCCAAAAAAGCGTAACTACAGACGTCGCGCTAACCTTATACGTTAGTTAATAACAGTTATATTGCAATAAAAAAATACCTTATTACTGGTCCCTGGATGGTTTTCTTAGCGGGTCTAACTTTCTTTCTCTCCAATTCAGTTTGTTCAAATTGTTCTAAAACACAATTTGCAGATATTAGTACTAAACATATGACCATAATTTCCATCATAAACATAATAAACTGAGATTGACACAATTGTATCAATACAAATAAATAAAATTTTCATATAACAACTGTTATTATATATTATTGTATTTATTTTTGTTAGTAAACTTCTCACATGAAATCTTTATTTTTTTTTTAGTGTTCACCCAAAAATTTTGATACAAGGTACTTATGTTTTGCAGTTAATGAAAACGCATTATTAAAAATTTAAATAAAATATCTTGTCAAAGTTGTTGACATACCTAAACTTTTCAGATTTTCTTTTTCAGTGATTACAGCTTCAGCGAGCAATTCTTCTTGGCTGGGCATCTTATCTTCTATTTTTTTAGGCTTCTTCTTTTTCAACTCTGAACGGATCTTAATCCTTTGTTGTGTTTCAGCGGATTTGACAGCAGTGCTTTGTCTGATAGATTTTCTTTCTACAAAATACTTAAATTGTTAACATAGTAAAGGTGATTTTGTAGATATAAAGTGGTCCATGTGGTCCATCCAAGGTGGTTCTCACCACCATACTATTAAAATAGCATAATAACTCAGGATAGTCTCATACTTCGAAACAATCAAAAACATGACCAAAATGTAAGACTCTGTGATTAGAAAGACCATTATGTCATTATCATGATTTAAACAAACATTTTGTTAAATTACACTTGGAATGTTATTTCAGAATCTTTATTTTCTTTTCCATTACAAATTTTACATGTGTGTCACATAAAATTCTATTGGATATTTTGAAACATTAACTATTATATATTTGGTCCACGGCGTATGTTTCTTGGTCACATTTTTATTGTCACAATGCAGTATCTCCATGAACTTCCACCATCAAAACATAGGTTTCTTAAGTACTGTTTTGATAAAAAAAAAGAAGTAAAATAGCAAATATCAACCTCTAAGATACAGCTGGTTTTTCTCATCCCTTGTCCGAGCTTTTAGTCTATCAATTTTTGATTTTTCATCATCTTTTGACTTCCTTATAACAACATCTTTTTTAGGTTTGTCTGATAACTTGTTTTTCTGTTTAGGATCCTAAAAATAATATTGAAGAAAAAATATATAAAATGAGTTATATAAATATGGGCTCATAAAACAGTGCCTAAATCCCGTAGTGAAGAGACAAGGGCTGTGGCGATGATGATATGAAACAGTACAATATTACTCGTGCACACTGAAACATAGAATTGAAAGCTTTTTTTTCTTGTTTGTCTGTTTTTCTTTTCATGTCTTCTTAAAAAGCAAACAGACTTGGTCATTACATGTACAGATAGTGCAAAACATCTTGTTCCTCCTGAAGTCGGTATGTTCTGTGCAGATATGGAATTCGTATAAAGGTATTGATCGCTTATACTAAAGTCCAAATCGGTGACCTCGCCTTTCGCAACAGTTTCCACTCATTTTTTGTTATAATGAAATAATTTGAAAAACAATATTTCTTAATGACTAAATAAACACACCGGTCATTGTACGGCCTGAATACTTTGAACCTTGATTCACAAAAAATGTTTTCTGATTGGCCAAAACATAAAATTGTCAAACACATCAAGCCAATCAGGTAGCGAAATGCCGATCGTTGAATCATATAAAATACCTAATAATAACACTAATTGTTACCAGTGGAACCAGTACACCACCGCACTTAGGTTCACAAGTCATCATATAGACTTGTGTTTTATAATGTAAATAGTTTTTGTATAAAGTTTTATTAAATTTATTTTATCTACAATTTAGTTTTTGTTTAACTACAACATCTACTGATCGGCGAGGCGCGGCTGAGAATACGACGACCTTAACTTCTTTCTACAAGTAATGGAGTCAGACAGATGTCCACTTTCCTAGGAAGTACAACTCATGTTCTAAACCCTTATATTCGCTTTTGCCCCGATACCCATTTTACATACATAAATAAATAAATAAATAAAATAAAAATACTGCTACTCGCTTTTACTTTTAAGCAAACAAGAACTTTGGCACAAGCTGTAAAAACACAAGAAAGAGAACAGATGAAGGCTGAGAACTGAAAAGGAAAATGGCAGGTGTAGTACTTACAGAAGAATGTATAAGAATATCATGACATAGATACTGCCAGTTAATGGCAAGCACAAAAAATAAATGTACTCAACAGGCCAGGAGTAGCTCGGTTGCAGCCTACAATTAGGCAATTTAGGTATACCACATAAGGAAGCCTTCGTTATGTGTTGTGTCTTTAATAGTATATATACAAAATGTAATATCAAAATGGATATCTGAGCTGTCACTAATATTGTTACAATTCTAGAAATATCAACTCGCTATAAACAGAAAAAAATTACCAAGTAATATCTTTACATCTCAAATATTTATTACCTTATATGCTTTAGTTCCGACTTTTCGTTTAGTTTTTTCTTCATCCTCTTGGTCTGATACAAGTTCATCATTTTCATCAATGTCAAAATCAGAATCAACAACATCATCAATTTCTTTGTCTTGTCTAGAAAAATTGATTATTTACATAAAATGTATGTTAATGTTTTAATATATATACATAAATGCACATTAAAAGTAATAATAGGGCTGACACATTGGCAAATAAGGCTGTCAAATAGATTTAGTCCCTTACAAAAGTTCCATTCACAATCTTGCCTATATCAGCCACTAATGCTTTTTGTGATTCCTGGAATGTAATTTGGGTGAAAACACTCGAGGAACGAAGAATACATTGCTATTCAACCATCCATCAACATCAAACCCTAGTTTTTTAGATTTAAGCTGTAGAAAAATGCTACAAGTAGCTTTATTCAGAGGCTAGGGTATACTTGTATTCCTGCTCTTTTGGCACCATGCGGCATTATTGATAGTGATATTAGCATTGTGACCTGGGCATTGGTGATGTAAATCATATTTTCCTGGCTTGCCCTATGCATGATAATGCATCTTTGTATGCAAATCTTAGATCCGTTCCGTGTTCCTCCCTACATGCATTCACATGTTACTAGCATCTGGCAATCTTATTACTTGTATTTAGAAAATATTATCCAAATTTATTGTTTCATATTTTCTGTTTGGTAGCACACACTTTCTTTTATATGCACTCGCATGCAGAAATTGAATTCATAGCATGCTGTTTGTGTCTCAAAGTATGCTAGGCCATTCTTAATCGACAATCATTTTTTTCATGCCATTTTACCTACTTTTGTTGTGAATTCGGTCAAAACAACTGGAAGCGTTTTTTGCAGTGTAAATAGGGGGTCGGCTTTCCAATGCTCCCCAATGAAAATTGTGTTCATTACAATGATTAATTTGAAATCCGGCTAGGATGGGTTGATGGTCCATCATTTCACAAAAAATAGGTTAGGTTAGGGTTTGTTTGTGATAATGCAAGGAGCAAAGCGGAACGGAGCGAAAAGCCATCAATAAGTCTTATATTTTTTTTCGCATTTCCTTTAAAAAATATTTACTGCATGTGGTTCCTAAACCCCTCCCCTATAAGTCTGATTAAATATTTTTGTGACTTTTCAGCATGTTACATTGAAAAGCGCTACCTAAATAGGATTTTTTCGGCAAAGTTTAAGAAAGTGCTACCTAGATATTTTAGATCCTCTACCGGTATTACAGTAACACTAGTGAACTAATATATTTAATACAGAAACAAATATTATTAAAATATATGCACTTACACGTAGTCCCTATCTTCGTCCACATCCTGGAAGCCTCCATAGGTGGTTTTATAGAATTCATCTTCTTCTTCTTCGTCCAACAATTTTGACATACGATTCCCAGCATTGGAACGTCTCTCCCTTTGAGCCATTACTTAAAAATATAAGTTAAACTGAAAATCCTTTTCACTTACGTTTAATTAGAGTATAATTACAAGAAGAAATTATAGCTAATTATTAGCTAATTAAATATTTCAATTCACTAACAGTTTCAAAATTCCACACAATTTTATTTAACCAATAGGTTATTTTTTAGTCTTGCTCACTCACGTATTGCTCTCTTACTTTCTCACACTTCCTCACTTTTGCTTTTGATATTATTGACCAATATTGACCAATGACCACTGCCAGTGCCAACAACCAATGCCGTTAATACAGTAAAGGCATAAAGGTATAGTAATTTATCATAGACATTTTTTTTTTAAATTTATTTTCCTTAAGGAAGGCAAAGGTATAAGACCATACAGCCTGGTCAGAATTTTACAATTTTCAATTATTTAACATTAAATTAGGCAAAAACTGCCAAGTCTTAGGTAAACATTTCTACAATCAAAATTTTATAGTAATTGAAATATCTAAAATTGTATTTTTTACATAGTCATAAACAGAAGTATATGTTGCCGGATTAGAAAGTATTTGCTGAATAGAGCGCGGGATTTTTTCAGCACTTTTAAAGATGTTTAATAATTTATCAATCAAAATCAGTCTTTCAATGGCAAATTTACTACAGTCGAAAAAAATATGCTGAAGTGTCTCTGATGATTGATGACAATTTTCACAAATGTCGCTTTCGACTATTTTCATTCTTTTTAGATGGGCTCTAAATTTGCAGTGGCCGAATCTCAGACGACAAATAGTTGTAAAGAATCTTCTGCCTCGATAATGGACTTTATTTTTAACAAACCACGGAATTCCTATGATGTTGTTGATTTCCTCATACCATCGACCTTTAGCATGTAGCGAGGCGTACCAGTCCATGTACCATTCCATGTTCAGACGATTTCGAACTTGAGCAAGAAAATCGGAAGGAGGAATATCTAGGTTGTGAGTAGTTTCATGTAAATTTGTTTCAACTATAGCTTTTGCAAGGTGGTCAGCATTTTCATTGCCCCAGACTCCAACATGTGCAGGTGTCCAAAAGAATATTATGTTTTTCATCATTCTTTGTAGTTGTAACCATTTCTCTCTTATTTCATGCAATATATAATTAGTGTTAGCATCCAACTTCGAATTCTTTATAGCTAGTAAAACGCTCATACTGTCACTGGCAATTAACCAATTTGCATCTACTTCAGATTCCTTATCATAGACATATAATATACTAGCTTAGGAGACCAACTGACATCTAAACATCGCATGACCGAAACGGAAATGAGTATGTGTGCAAATTCACATGAGCTGAGCCAGTTTTAGTGATGTGCTTGGATGTTTTTTCTATTATCGATAGCACGTAGTACTTTCATAATGTGTCGTTGAAATTACCGCGATATCGTAAGTCGAAATCGGCAATCCTATTTATTATTTTGAATCTGCTATACTACTAAATTTTTGTTTTGATTTACTTTTCCTAACTTTTAGTTTTTTAAAATGACAAATCATCAGTCAATCAATTCAAATGCCATTTCCTTTACACCAATAAACATTTTCTTTTGTTAACAGTTGATAATTAAAAATTTGCAGAAAGAAGTAAAGAAAGCGTTAACATTATGGAAATTTTTATATTTAGTTGAATACAAGATAAGTAATAAATAAAACAATATAAATAAACCATTTTTATTTTTAATGAAGATACGTCATGTTGCAACGCATAACAACAAACTTTTTAGCACTCTTTGTAAACAAAAAAATGAGAATGTACAAAACAAAAACATTTCCAATGGAGAAGTTTCATGATGAAGATCATATTTATCTCGATAGAATTGAAAGATAAACCAAAACTAATAAAACAGTGAAAGTTTTTTTTTTTAATGCGGCAATAAACGACTGAGAAATAAATAATTGAAATTTATGTATTTTAGTGCGGTTTGACTGATGGCCTCTTACTGCCCGCGACGTCACATTGCCTACTCGATCGAGTGTCGTGTTGTCTCACTGCACCACAAATTATGCCTTGGATGAAATTCCTATATTTCATCCAAGTCTATAATATCTTTTGTTTCTTTATGTAATAGGTAGTTAAATTTATTTGATTATAAAGCAACAAGTTTTTGTAAAAAACAAAGTGATAATTTGCCTAAAATTGATATTTTTACTGTGATAGACTTTTTTCTTCAAATCCGTTTTATATTAGTGCTGAAATAAAGGTTTAGGCTCCAAAGTTGAAGGTTCTGGTGATATATTCCGGTAAACGTACACTGACACCGATCGCTTGGGCTTCAGATTGACCTGTACAGAAATTACAGTTGGCATAAATGCTCTGATTTTAAATATTAAGTATATACTACGGCGTTAGTATACTACTTAATATACTAAGTAAGCACATATGAAAAAGAAAGAAACCCCTAACGGCACAAATTTAGTAGGTATAGATCCTTTCTTCAAAAGTCGTCGGTGATTTAGTTAGACAAAACAGTTTTCCGTAAAATGTCTACTGCAAACCAAAGAATGTTTTCGAGGCGTCCCACCTGTTCTATTTAACATTCTTATCCATTGTTCTCTGCTAACCGCGTTTACAGGAAACCTGGATATTATGAAATAGTCATCATTATCAGGAAGCATTTTTTAACACCGCAGTTTCTTGGAGGAAAATGAGGTTAAATTATTGTATACAGTAACTTCGTCATTAAAAGTTAAATTATTTACGACGTTCTTAATCAGAGAGCAGATAGAACGTCAGACTTTAAATCATAAATAAATAACGATTAAAATTATTTGTGTATATATTTTATATTTTCATATGAGCAATTCTTGTATTTATATATATCCTATGTGTAGTATATATGTATAGATGTCATACTTTCTCTTACAATGTGCTCCCAGGCTAAATAAACCTCCCAATATGTTTAAAAACAGTTAACGACATTCTTCCAGTGGAACCGGTGCAATTAGGTATTATTAAATATACAAAATATTTATATTTGTAAATATCGACATATCGATAGATTTTGTGCAATCCCTATGCTAAATTGTTTGATTGTAATTTTACACAATATTTTTGTATCTTACACATAATTGTTTAAAATAACAAATTATTTACAAAATAGGGTATTTACCGTATACTATTGATGTATAACCAAGTTTTAGGATTGCTTTTTATAAAAATAAGCATTAAGATAACAGTATGTTATTGGCAGTACATACATGTGAAATCTCTCTTTATTTGGATTATTATCATATGTTATAGTGCAATCTAAAACAGAACACGACATCATTGTAATTCACAAGATTTAATTTATGTAGTTCAGAATGATTAAAGCACAAAATAGAAAACAAAGCTGGACCTTATTTTGACAAGTCGCTAATGGAGACTAAATGTGTTCAAAGAGGTTTTATGAGACATTTTGTTGCATTTCTTTCTCGCATGTAGGATTTCCGCAAAGAGCTGGATGTCATTCGCACACTGTGTTTCTCTCTTACGCCAGTATAAATACCTTTATGGTACTTACTGTGACGCGACTTGTGCCTATGTTCGGATCCGCCAAGTTTGATTGGAACTGTACTCTGTGGTAATTGTTCTGTACTGTGGTGAGTGATGTGGTGGTAATCTGTGGTTTGTTTGAGTTCAAGTTCAAGGCCAAAGTTCAAGTGGCACAGTTATCAGTTCAGCAGAGTTAATTCAGTTCACTTTTCTAACTTACATTTGGCATATTATAAACAATTTGTCAAAACATAACCTTATTTTATCAAAATGTTTTTCATTTCAATGTGTAAAAAATTACGATAATTTTGTTGGTCATAAATTGAAGGTATGTATGTTATAAAATTAAGTTAGTAAGATACTTTTTTTATTTTTTTGTTCAGGAAACAAAAACAGATGTTTACATGGATTACACATACAGAAAATAAACTATATTATTTTTATTAACGTAGGTAATTATAAGATTTTTATAAGCCTTACATTTGAATAACTTCGTTTCAAACACATATTTGTAAAGATTAATAATAAACATGGCACGGCTTTCCAAAACTACCACCCTAGACATGTTAATAATAATTTAGGGGATGTAGGGACAAGGACAGAAAACCAACTTTCAGAATTTTCAGGAATGCGAAAATGTGAAAAAAACCAAAAATAAAAACTGAAAACTACATACCCGTTACTACAGACATGAATTTGCTCCTTGTATTGACATAATCAAAGGATCGACTACTGAAGGAGGGAATAGACTTCAACATTAAAATAAGTTGAAAACAGTAAATACGTTGAGAATTTCCTAACCTACCTTTAGGAACAATTGAAAATTTGATTTGCGGGGCGCTCGTTTTTTATGTTCCTAGTGGATTGGGACCATCAATTGTTGGAACAGTAGTCGGAGTGCCCATATATTCGGTTTTATTGTATATTTTTTTTAACCGAACCTACCTATTGATTGAGAAATGGCGGGAAAGCAACCTACCTTAACCGAATTTCTTTTAAACGTTCTTTTATGTACTAAATCTAAATAGTTGAGACTTATTAGAAGAGTGGCTGGCCATTTAGTGTTAGTTTCAAGTGTTTTCAGTTTGAAGGTTATCAAAAATGTCTTAGTAGCAAGTATGTATTACTCATTTTTAATTCCGCCTTTTTTCGTATTTCCGCATTTCTAAAAATTCTAAAAGTGAGTTTATTCTTTTCACCTCGCTCCCTCCTTTCTTATTATTAATACCCTTAGGGTGGTAGTTTTGGAAAGCCAACCCATATACATTGTGTGGTCCCCCTGTGCATGGCAACAACTAGTTTGTTTGTCTCCTGCAGGTGCGGATACAGGACTTCGTTCAGGGGAGGGGCAATTTTTGTGTGATTTTACTTATTTTGCAGAAAATTCATTCTAAATTTAGATAGCATATTCATCAAGATGAAGCGTCTCAAATTTCAAAATGATTGAAAACGTGAGCAAAATAGCAGATTCAGTGATCAGACAAATCACATGTCACTAAAATTCTTACCTGTAGCACAAAATCAACACTAGTAGCATGTCTCTCCTGCAGTATGCCATAAGTCATTAAACAATGGAAATCACTGAAACATACTAATCTCGCAGTCTCTGTGTCTGAAAGTATGCACATCCTTTTTAGCTAGTCCATGTTTCTTAAACTACATATTTAAATAGTATATAACACAAAATTCTCATCTCCACGCGAATTTAACACTCCGTTTTTAATAATAAATTAAAGTCGCTGATATCATTAACATCCCAGTTTGACAGGTTGATGCTGTATTACCAATTTTGGCATTGTATAATTCTTTTGTAATGTATTGTTGACACTATAGAACAGGTTTCAACCCATTTTAGCATCAAGGGATAACCCTAGAGTAACTTAGCCTATATAACATTTTATAAAAAAAAAACTGTGTCATATTTTATTAAAAAAAAAAAACTCATATTTACTTAATGTATAATTTTTAGGTTTTTAATAAATAAATATGTTTTTTTACAATATAAACTGTAGAACTGAGCCTTTTCATACAATAATATGAAGATCCCATTGCAATTTCACACTTAGAGTAATTCCTTAGAATACAGTCAAATTGCGAGTGTCATGATAGCCAAGTGGTAGCGAGCCCACTTGTTGTTTAGAAGGTTGTGGTTGGAATGCCAAAAACCGGCATGTACTAATGAGTTTTTTATGACTTAAGTACATAACTATCACTGACTCCGTGCCTCGGAGAGCTCGTTAAGCTGTCGGTTACCTTCATCAGTAGGCAGTCGTTAAGATACACCAACCTGTACTGTAGCAGCGTGGTGGATTAAGCTCCAAGCATTCTCATCCTGAGTGGGATATAATGGGCTGATATGGTACAGTCAGATTTACAATAGATACGTAATATTTATACAATACATAGAATAGATACATAGTGCCTCTATAATTGTGTCTTCCTGTTCTTGATCCTACAGCCATATCACTTTTTCTACTTCAGTTCTTGAATCATGTCCCAATACTATTACATCTCACGATTTGAACAATAATAATACCTGGGACAACCCACACAGAGCCATCTAGTCCCAAACTAAGCAAAACTTGTATCATGAGCACTAGACAACTGATATTGATATTGATTGTATTGGTATACATATTTAATCGACAGCTAATTGTTCATAGCATGGAGTGCATGGACTCGTTTCACAGCGGGAGAGGAGGGCGCCAGGTTGGTGTCTGCGGCTCGTACCAGGAACACCTTGGCAACTCCGCCTGCTGAACATGCAGCTTTCATAGCATCGAGGCTGTTGCACGGAACTGCTTACATTGATTAGAGGGTGTCCAACTAATTGGAATTTAAATGAAATGATATGTATGCATTTAATTAAAATTTTATTTATTATGTAACAGTATTTCGGCCAGAGAAGTAGATGTACCTATACAATCCAGAAATTTGACTACACAAATATAAATCAATTGAGTCATCTTCGGTTATAGTCGCTAGCATTTGTGATGAACAAGTTCTGGTGATTTTCTTTTCATTGTGGTAACCCAAAAAGCAACACGCTATGTTGTGTGTTTAACTATACATCGGCCGTCGAGAATTTGCGTTCCTGAGGTCATAATCGCCATAGTAATCGGATGTTTGATGTAAATTTGTACCGTCGGACGATTCCCGCTTTCAAATATTATTATCGTTTACATGCACAAATGACACAAAATTGAATTATAAATTGTATTATGTCAACTCACAACAAACAGGTTATAGCTATAAATTTCATGTCTCAGGAAAGCATTCTCTCGATGGCCAATGTACAATGTTCAGAATAATGTAATCTAAAATTTCACAAGTGTGTATATTTTATGTATGTTTGTATGTTAGACTACACATATGTTAAAAACTAGCTAACTTAGAGACTAGTGCAAATTTCATCAAAATTGGTTCAGTAGTTTTTGAGGTAGAAAGTTAAGTGTGTATCAGTCACTAGGAAAGTATGTTGTTGACTAAGTGGGTTAATTCTTATGAAAATTTTCCTATTTTTTAGCGTTATTACTATTTAGATTTGCTATCTAGTTGTAATATAATTATAATAATTGTAATAGGCTAACTGACTACATTTTTTTAAAATTATTTTATATGAAAGATTTTTCTAAATATATCATAATAGTGAAAGAAGTTTAAAAAAAATCGTAATTTCCAAAGTTATATGTGATACCTGTTACAGATACGTGAACTGTAAAGGTGTAGCGCTGTCGGTTTCGTTCGAGCGCACGCGCCTAGCGAAACGCGATCGTCTCGACCAGAAGCAAATACTAGTGCCTGAGCTGTGCCGTGTGTATTATACAGGTAGTTTGATCATGGGCATATGATGTAAACATTTGATTATACCGGGTGTTCGGCTGAACGTACTTCAAACATATATAGTATGTAGAGCTTACCGAACTAAACAAAAAGTTTCAAGTGCATGGCGCAAACTAACGGTTCCCGAGAAAAACATGTTTAAAGTTTATTTTTTTTCATCATTTTTTTTTTAATATGTTTATATAGTTCGGTAAGCTCTACACGCTCTATAAGTTTGGACTATGTTCAGCCAAACACCAAATATAACGTCTGGATAGGGAGTCGGCGTCAAAACGACGTACTTAAAATTATTGCCTGACTGTTCGGTTATAATTTACGTATGCAGAGATCGTATAGACGTCTGCTCTCATATCTGAACGTCGCACCTTGGTACGTCAGAAACTCAGTTCTACATCGAGACTTAGAGCTCCCCACAATCTCAAAATACATGAAAGACTCGCGTTTTTTCACTAGAGCTACTAATCATATTAATCCATTGATAGTTTCAGCTGCCACTTACGAGGCACCTCCTCCTAATCATTTCCTAAGAAGACCGCGGAATGCACTGACAGATCAGCCCGACGACCTCACTCTCGAAGTCAAACTAATTCATACTCAATATACAATATACTCAGTATACAATATACAAAGTTGATTCATACTAATAAGTCTTTTTCGGGTGACTCTCAAGTCGAACCAGAAGCGGGGCCGCTCCCGCGCACCCCTCCGCCCCTACTGACCTCATCTCAAATGAGTGAACAGTAAAACACTTTTCACGTTATATTATTAACGTAAATCTTAACCGGAGGCCCGCGCCAACGAATTTATTTCGCCTCGAGTAACCCTTAGGGGTTACCCGACAACTTCGCGCCGGTAACACCCTAGTGTGCCGCCTGGCCGCTCCGATGAAGTCGTTAGAGCTTTCGGGCTAACGACACGCGTCCTTATTCTGCTTCAGGCGGTTGTTTAGTGGGTGCAACTCCCACATACCCCGCGCGCTCGGGCGCGCGGAAGCTGTAGAGTTTAATCCGCCTTCCCATCGCAAGGGTAAAACAAAAAAAAATCTGAACACCGTTCAAAACGGTCGACGGGTGAACAGATAAGTGGCTCTCACCAACAAGTTAACATTCACACTAGTTGTAGCAGACTGACTCCCCCACCTTACTGTACGCGTCCGCATGCATGATTTATGTCTTTCGTGATTTTAGCTGATATTCTCTACACGGTTAGTACATGGTTAGTGTGGCGTAGCTAGTGTTTGTGGTATGTTGAGTCACACACACGAGTATGTAAAAGTTTGTGCGTCATTTTTGTGGACTTCGTATTGCGATGTTCATCCAGATATTAAATAAATAAAGGACGCAGACTAAACTAGTGACACGAACGAAATTGTTTATTTCGCTTCCCAACAGTTAACAGCGAAATTGAACCACTGACCTCGACGTAAAATCTGCACGTCATTTTGACACTCGACAATATGCACTTGTAATTTCACATCGTTTTCGACATTCTTCATATTTGGTGACGTTACAAGATTTCGCCAGTTTCGAATTTAATTAGTATTTGATGCTTATACGAGAGCTGCTATTTATTAATCCGGAATAACAATAAGAAACATACATCTATTATTTAATATGGTTTTATTGCTTTTTAAAATATTCGCCGTGATGATCGATGAATGAACTTTTTAATCATAATATATTTCCATTCTGTTTGGGGTATCTGTAAAACGTGTATTTTGAACGCATCGACGGCCTCTTCGCGGCTCGAAAAACGTGGACTGCGTAATTTATTCTTCACGTTTGGAAATAAATAGAAATATTGTTGGGTGCCGAATCGAGGCTATATGGTGGATGACCCGTCAATTCAATGTTTGACTTTCTAAAAACTGAGTTGTTTCGTCCGACTTGTGACAGCTAGCATTGTCATGATGAAGAACGATTCCGCGTGCCCGGCTGTTCCTTCGTCTTGCTTTAAAGACTTCTGGCAAACAAGTGGTCGTGTACTATTCCGAATGAATCGTTTCACGATTCTCGGGTAGCATTGTAGCGACATGTCCATGTATACAAAAAAAAAAAAACAGGCGACCGTTCGCAAACATTGTTAAGTGATGTAACTTTTCACGTGTAAGTATAACACTATGTGGACGCCTCACCCCGACAAACGCGTCTTACCCCCCCCCCCTCCCCCCCCCAATGGAACGCTTCGTCTCGTACAGTAAATGTCTTACCGTGTCTAGCGGGGAAGCGGCGGGGAGCTTCGCTATGTCTATGAGTTACACACTCTATAAGGAGTTTGCTCAACAATGGATTCTTTGTGGGTGAAACTTATTGGTTGGAGGTTTGACCGATAAGTGTGTGTTTCTGCATATATGTGTCGAGAGAGTGTGGTGGGAAGGGTTGAGGGAAGAGGGGAGCAGCTTTTCCATATTATTTCTATCAGTGGGTACTTGTAAATGGTTGGCTTTTAACCACTCACTGCTAATTCTGGTTTTGGTGGTAATTCTAAATAATGTTTGGCTATTAACCACTCACTGTTATTCCGGATTAATTCGACCACCGCTTAGCCTAGTGGGCAGCGACCCTGCCTGCGAACCTGGAGGTCCCGGGTTCGAATCCCAGATCGGGTCAGTATTTATATGATGAATATTAATACTGGCACCGGGTCTTGGTTGTTATATGTATGTGGTGGTGTCTTCGCTTGGTATGGTACCCAAAATACAAGCTAATGCTTAGTTTGGGACCTAGACATTGTTGTGATTGTTATTATTATTAATTATTTTAATTTGTGTATAACTGTTGCTTCTCCTTAGTATAAATAAATAAAATAAAGTCGCACGTATAAGATTTGGCCCCTTTTTTGTTGGCCTTGCATTCGCGTGGCTCTGTCTAGGCATAAATAAGCAAATATGTCATTATAACATTACAGAATAAACGCGCTTCTAATAGCTGATGAGATACGATGCTCGGTCGCGATCGACGTCGGCTTCGGTATACCGAAAATCGACGACGCGACTTGCCCGGGTTTTGTATGACCACCTTTAGATTTCGGATGGAGTTTGGGCGAAGTGCTGAACGTCAATCAAGACGAGAAATCGTAGAAGAAGAAAGAGGTAGAAGACGTGAACAGACAAGCGATAAAAGAGAAAGAGGTAGAAAATCTGAGAAGAGAAGAAAACATCGAGCCGGTTGAAGTGGAGAATAAAAAGTTTAATTGTTATATTGCAAGAGAAGGAAGATGCTGAAAGCGTAATGTAAGTGACATAGAAATTAAAATATACGATATAAATTACGAATCGATTGACTCAGCGATTGGCCTAGTGGTTGGAGACTTTAACTGCGGAACCATGGATCGCGGGTTCGATTCCTGCCCGAGACGAATATTTGTGTGCATGAACATTTGCTTCGTGTCTGGGTGTAAATAAAAACTATCAATACCAAGTGTTTTTTTTATCACCAGTTACATTTTTCCTAGGCCTTAGGTAGCATCTAAACACTTTATTTTTGAAAAATCGATACTGCGTGGTTTTTAAGTTAAATATGAATGAGAAAACTGCAATCACGGGTGTAGAGGGAAAAAGTATTTAGCCGGCGGCCGCTGATCGATCCAATTACCAGTAAACCCGAACCCGCGCATCTCCATGGCAATTCGACAACTTTGGCGCCCTATATGCTAGTCCTTTTGTACTGAGTGACACTGAAACAAAAAACTCGTGTTTTATTATTTGTATTAAAGATCATATATTCAAATTTGGATGGTGACAAAAATTTCAGCCTATATATGTATATATTATACAAGTATCTAGTATCGGGAATCTAGTACCCCATAATACAAGCATATAACTTGCTTACTTTGGGACTGGATGGCGCCGTGTGGGATGTCACACGTACTACTATTATTATATCCGAAAACTCGTATTTTTTGAAATGAAAACATTCGAATGCAACTGTGTAACGTATAAAGATGGCGCCACACGTATATTTTTATATATATCTCAAAAACTTAATTTTGTTGAAAATTTCTACAGCTAGGGCCTCGAACCACTCGTCCAATCGGTCAGTCAATATGTCAAATGGCCCATGCATCACTAAAAAGTTGCAGCGCGCCATTCAGCGTGTGCAGAACGCCTGTGTTTTGTTCATCTATAATATACCTAAGCGTTCCCATATATCGCCTTTCTTAAACAATACCACATATTAAACATGTATAATAGACGCTTCCTAAAGTTAGCCTGCGTCATGTTCGATCTGAAATCAAATGCTATATATACCACGCTACCTCTTTAAAAAATTTGATTGGACAAGACACGATTCTGACATTGTACTTTGTATTGCGTTGTTGTTATTTATTAAATTAATTTTATTTAAAAAAAATTGTTTACTGTTTACAAATTTCAACTATTTATCAATCTTTACTTTCTTCTTTCTTTACTACCTACTGATATGTTTAATAAATACTGCAGATTTCTAAAACTGCACTCAGTTTAATATATTATGATTGTATTGGTTTAGTATGATCCAGTGGAAGTGGGTCGCAGCCAATGCCTGGCGCACAATGGTACGCGCACTCGCGAAGACTGTCGCTGCCACCACCTGGCCGACTGCTGCATACCTTACAACCTCATCATTCACCACAGCATACCTGGTGAGTGATACATGGTTCATCATCATATCAGGTCCTCGTGACTCTACTGTTGAAATACAGCCCTTCGCAACAGTGAGTTACGGTATGCGAACCGAATATTTATAAATTTTTTATTATTACGAAATTTTTATAACTAGAGTTTTTCTTGAAATCGAAGTTTTTTGTTTATTTATTTAGGAAACAAACAGAGGTAAATACGACATGAAATAAAACATTTATATTTATATATACAATACACAAAACAGTTTTCAAAATTTAATTATACATAACTACAATAGATGCCGTAAACAACAGAATTTGCAATAAAATGAAAATTACTTACAACAATAATAAATACTAATAAAATCTAGACACATAGGTATATTTAATAAACATCAATCAGATATAAACACTAAACTGAGCAAATGCAATATTTAACTCTTAAAAAAACACAAAAACAAATTACAGAAGAGATACGATTGCGTTCCTGAAGTCTCTCTGGTTTAAAAAAGAAAATGTCGGCCTCAAGGATTATTAGGCCACATTATAGTTGTTACAAAGACGCGTAATCAAGGAGTTGCTGGCGTAGCTGGCTCTATGAAATTCAATATAAAATAGATTATGACTCTGAGTACGACTGTAATACAAAATTGGTATGTAGCTCGATAAGCAATTTTATAAATATTTTTTGGTTCTATATGAACCTGTGTGGTGGCGAGCCTTGGGAGAGGCCTATATCCTGCAATGGAGAGACACGGGCTGATGATGATGATGATGTATGGGCTGGGCTATCACGCGGGAAGTCCCTTCTTAATTGAAACTATCTACAGTTCAAATAAATAATATTTTTTATACTACTCGTTTTTTTCTTCAGATAAATCAACAGCTGACTGCGTGGAAGCCCTATTCGGCGCGTACCTAATAGAATGTGGACCGAGGGGTGCTCTGCTGTTCATGTCTTGGCTATGAATCAAAGTACTGCCAAGACACGAACCGACCGACCATCCGAATGCGAAGAACTTCGAAATTACGCAGAAGAACGGAGATGAAAAAACTCAGGTATACGAGTATCCTCGTTAATTTCGTTACTACGTCACGTGTTCCGTGTGTCACAATGAAATTCTCGACACTTTTGTCACGTTTATTTGACTTCATCGTCAAATTTCACATGTTAGTTTGCATCACTACATGCCAACCACCGTTTTTGACACAATCGACGATTCAAATGTTTCGCCTAAAGGTTCGGTTGCTACATTCGTTTCCAGAACGGTGCCTTCAAATTCAACTATCACATACTATCACAACAACAACGTCTAGGTCCCAAACTAAGTATTAGATTGTATTTTGGGTACCAAGCGAAGACACCACATACATATAACAACCAAGACCCGGTGCCAGTATTAATATTCATCATATAAATACTGACCCGACCTGGGATTCGAACCCGGGACCTCCAGCTTCGCAGGCAGGGTCGCTGCCCACTAGGCTAAGCGGTCGTCAACTAACCGTGGATTGTTTTGTATACAATTATACTTGATAATTTGTCAATTTTATTTACACTATGTTATCACACAGTAATTAGATTGCCATGTTAATTTGATCCCTACATTAGGCTCAGCCTGTGTCGTAGGATGCGGTGGCTGGAAGCAGTGGGGAAAGTGAGCTTGAATAAGTGACGCGTGTTGTTCGGTCAATAACTATTTTTTTTTCATTCCTTCAGTCCATTTTACCCTACTGCAGGGGCTTAGACCTCCCCCCAGGGTGAAGAGGCTTGGAGCTTAAATCCACCACGCTGCTCCAGTGTGGGTTGGCGGATTGTAACGACCGCCATCTATTGACAGCAACCGCCACCGACTGCTTAACGTGCTCTCCGAGGCACTGAGTCAGTGGTAGTTATGTACTCAAGTCAAAAAACTCATTGTACACGCCTAGATTCGAACCATGGTCCCACGGCCTTATAAATTTGAAACAGGTTCGCTGCGCTCGGGCCATCACGACACTGTAGTATCATCTGTAGTATCAAGTACTGCATTACGACTAAGTTACTATTCTTAACATGCTTACATCATACTTAATTACATCTACGTACCTACATGCCTACAAGGAGATCCTCATAGAGATATGGCCTAAATTTAGTGATGGTAAAATAAGTTAGTGACGAGAAACATTGAAAATCGATATCGAGGGCATGCATATAATATATTTTTTTTTATATTTTATAGACAAAAAGTCAAGAGAAGCCCAAACGGGGACAGGCGTGAATGTTGATTCCGATTGCTACACTTCAGACGACGAGGACTATGACCAAGTGAGTAAACTTCTCTCGGGTATAATTTGAGGGTTATTAAAAATATTTATTAACCATAAATCAACATTACAAATGCGTTACAATCATTGACACTTCTTGCAGTTGGCGCCATATTCATACATTTCTGATCAATCTTAGAGATGTGACGTCTTGATAGCGTTGTATCACGTCACAACGAAACCTCGCTAACAGTATGTATGGACTATTTTAGAAATAAAAATTTCAATTCGATTTACTTACCAGTGTTAAAATATGCGGCATAAATGGCCTTATTTTTTTATTGGAATGAGTTGGAATCTTTTTTTTACAGTCCCAATACTCCCAAGGGACTGTAGATATTTATTACATACTATATATTTATTTCAACTTGATACCTCTCTCCACGCGTTCTTGAGAAAAAGTGTCTTCACAGACAGACAAACACTGAAGTGCTACTAAAGCTTAAAAACCGGCCAAGCGCGAGTCGAACTTGCACACGCAGTGTTACGTACCACCGTATAATATAAAAAACACGGTTCTTGTATAGAGAACCTTTTATTTTTAACTATTTTATTATATGTTATAGAGGTCATAGTAGTACATACTTCATGAATATTTCAAAACCACCAATCACCGAAAACGTCGAAAAAACCACTTTTATGGGGACTCCTTTTAATTTTTAACTTAATTTGATGTTTATTATTTGTTGTCATTGCGGCTATTGTAATACATACTCTGAAAATTTCAAATCTCTACCTATTACGGTTCAAACGATACAGCCTTGTGACAGAAGGACAAACAGACGGACAGCGAAGGCTTAGTAATAGCGTTTCTATTCTGTAATAGTATCCAAACAGCGGCACACATCCAACAACATAATGATGAGGTTTCTAATCTTTTTCAGCTCGTCCTGACGGTGATGTTGCTGACAATCATTGTCTATATTTAAACAATGATAGCGTCCAACTTCTTCCACAAGTTCTAATACAAGAAGAAGATGATGAAGTCAAAAAGAATTGTCGCGACATGCTTACGGTAAGAAACTACACGATTCTTAACTACCTGTATATGAGGCGAAATCTTAACTATGTTTCCATAAAAACGTATGTTTTGTTGTAATTAATAATACCTGGGACATCCCACACAGCGCCATTTAATCCCAAAGTATGTAAATATTATGCTTGTATTATGAGGTACTAGTCAACTGGTATACATTCTTAAATATTCTTTTTTGTAATATATACACATATAGATATTTTTTTAAATACCCAAACACGAAACAAATAAACATGTTCATGCACACAAATATTTTTCTCGGCCGGGAATCGAACTCGCGACGTTCGGCTCCGCAGTTAGGGTCTTTGACCACTCGGCCGATCGGTCAGTCGATTGGTCGAATCAAAACGAAAAATGAAGATAACTTGGACATGATAGCCAGTTATTGTCTCTAATCCAGCTATAATCTAAAATTTTTGTATACTAATTTATCTGTACTATACATATAAAGAGGTAATCTATTTTATTTGAGTGTTGAAGGTATACTCCGGAATTAGTTATCCAATTTCTAAAATTCTCTATACAATAATTAAAGTGGACCTTCAAGATAAACGTAGGCTGTTATCGTGTCTCGTGTTACCCTAATAAGAACTGTTTAAGTTTAATTACGATATATAGGGTAAAGTCATATATTTTCGTGATATATGTAATTTCGTGATATTTTTCTTTGTTCCCCGATAAAACCTACCGCATAAATACTTATGAGACAGCGCTATACGGCAAGTCAGAAGAATAAAAAAGACGACAGTATATAATACGTATAGCGCTGTCTCATAAGTATTTATGCGGTAGGTTTTATCGGGGAACACATAAGAAAAATATCACGAAATTACATATATCACGAAAATATATGACTTTACCCTACAAACATGTGGTGAACGTTGACGACGCGGGAGTTCGCTAGTTACGAAGACAATTCGTGCCCGATTTATACAGCCATAGGAGATACGTACTGATGGAGTTATTTTGATGTGACACAGGTCAACAATCTAATAATTATGACGTATACATCACAACAACGTCTAGACCCCAAACTAAGCACTAACTTGTGTTTTGGGTACCAAGCGAAGATACCAAATACAAATAACAACCAAGACCCGGTACCAGTATCAATATTCATCATATAAATACTGACCCGACCTGGGATTCGAACCCGGGACCTCCAGCTTCGTAGACAGGGCCACTACCCACTGGGCCGAGCGGTCGTTCTCCGTATATAACTGCCTCCTGATTGACAAGAAAAAAGATGATTGATGGAAGCCGGCTGTGGTTGACGTGGTTGCTTTCTTGAGTTTACGTGATGCGCAATGAACGAGGTGCCTTTGGATTTTAGTACATAGGAACTGTTTTTAGTTTCTCCAGTTTGACAGTACAGAGCGTAACAATCTGTATCAAGTAGATGGTTTGCTCAAGATTGAGTCTAAAATGTCCAGACCTACACGTTACCGAGGTTTGCACGGGCCCGCTCGGAGTTGACTGACCAGTACCACTCTATGGAGCACACGTGCTGCACACCCGGAGATAACAATCACATATTATACAACATCACATATCAGATGGAGTCAAGGGCATTTCAGACCTACCTGCAATTTAGTAGCTTACTGTATGCTGACGTCGCATTAGCACACAATAAGCGTCTCCTCGTCGGCTATATCTGAATACGCCTGTTACGAACCTAATTGCGGAGCCAAGGTTCTTGGGTTCGATCCCCGCTCGGAACAAATATTTGTGTGCATGAACATGTCTATTTGTGTATTATTGTTCTGTGTCTGGGTCTAAAATATTTATATATGTATATATTATAAAAAATATTTAAGTATGTAAAGCAGTTGTCTAGTACCCATAATACAAGCTTTGTATAGTTTCGGACTAGATGGCGCTGTGTGGCAAGTCGCAGATATGATTATTATTATTTAACTCGCTTGTCTTTCGCATTTATCTTTTTATTTTCTTTTACAGTGCTTCATGTTCAACTTGTATAAAGGCGTGAGAGCCGACGGCGGTGGATAGGAGACGATTTGGAACCTCCCGACGTAGATGATTCCGAAGTGTACAGGATCATCTTCGATATATCCTTCTTCTTCTTCATCATCGTGATTCTACTGGCTATCTTGCAGGGTGAGAGGGATATACGATGGCTAATGGATTATTTTGTGATGTAATTGTGATATTTTGGATTCATTAATTAATGACATCTTTTTCAATCTCGTGGTAGCCAGCCCCCAAATTTGGTGCAATTTGAATAAAAATTATTTATATAAAAACTATATAAATTTGTTGAAATTGAAAGGGATGGCGAGTGGCTGGAATTATACTTCCATTCCATCAGCCCATTATACCCCACTGCAGGGGTTTAGGCCTTACCTCAGGGTGAGGGGGGGCTTGGAGCTTAGTCCACTACGCTGCTCCAGTGCGGGTTGGTGGATGATTGGTGAGTTATACTTATCGATGCCAGAAAATAGGACTGCTGCTCTTGGAATAAATTATTATGAATCTGTATAAAGCGGCGAAAACTGTGCTAGTGGAAGTGAGCTAATTGGTCTAGATAGTCTATGCCATATTTTTACTGTTCTTGTCTCTTTATAAGGTTCTGTAGTAACTAACTAGAAACCCATATAGATTCTCCAAGTCTGTCTGTCCATCCGTCTGTCCGCGATTTCACTCAGAGACTCAATATTACATTAATCACGCCTACGAAGTAGTGAAGAAAATATTTAAAACAATATTTGTTTTTGGGTACCACACCTAAAGCGGGAATGTTCTTCTTACTTGTCCATTAACATTTTTTTCGACTCCGGGATGCATTTGCGAATTTTATTTGTTTAAAAAGTACTTTGATAAGCATTCGTCGTTATTGGCCGTTATATCGTAAACTCAATATGAGTATAGTATCAAAAAGCCTCTTTCTAAGTATAGCTATAAGTACGCATATAGTGACGGTCAGCCACTGGACCCTATACTGTGCGTGGCCCAACTCGCATTTAGTCGGTTTTTATTTATGTTTTGTTCTCTATTACTATATTTGACACGTGTGTGTCACAATACATCCGAGGAACGCCTTCATCAGTCGATTTGTTCTGTGATTACATGTCTATATTATATATATTGTCAGTTGAGACTTTGAGAGCACGTTAAGCTGTCCAGTTGGTGATGGCAGTCGTTAAACTCCACCAAAGCGCACTGGAGCAGCTTGGTGGATTAAGCTTTAAGCACGCTTATCCCTTACCCTCTGCAGGGGGACACAATAGCCTGATATAATTTGCTGTTTAGATTTTTTTTCCAACTATCTCAATGATCGTGCTTCGGCAGGAAAGCGCTGCTGAGTTATTAAAATAAAATTAAACTATACTTGTTTAATTTCCAGGTTCCACACGGTTTCGACACGCACGTCCAGAGAGAACATAATTTAGCCAATTACGTGTTCTTCGTGATGCATCTGAGCAATAAACCGGACACTGAATATACTGGTAATTTAAATATATATGAAATATACTAAAAACCTATCAGCTAGTGAACGTGTTTTAAATTAGCTAATTTGAAGGATGCTGATTGGCCGATAATAACCCTCCTTGCTCTATGTAAGGAAACGTACCCATACCATGTGACCCATTTTTAACAATTTTAACCTCTGTCACCCCTTTCGGTGACCTCCCGTAGTATATGCCAAGATCCCCTCTACCCTCGTATTTTTCACGTAGTAATTCATCAATATGGTTTTAAATAATTTTTTGCAAACATATAGTTTAAAAAATCAATTATCTTATACTTGCCTTTATTAATACGGCACTTGTCACGTGACGCCAAGAGTGCGTGCCTTCAATTACATGTCTAAAATATATGTAAAAACATATTCTAACAGGAGCTTAATTTACCAAAAGTAGTCTATTTTTTCTTTTCTTAGAGGATATTGACTACGTGACGAAGACCTAAACCTCTCCGCCATCTCTGTGACCAAGCGTGGTATTTTGAAGACCCCTTCCCCCCCAACGGGTCACGTAGTATGGGTACGTCAAATATATCTTAACGTTTAATATTGAGTGGACTATCAGACGAATATTAAAATGGAAAAATCTGATTAAAAATAAAATTGTATATGTAACAAGTATTCTAAATAATAATTGTAAGACAATAATAAAATTGAAATAAAAGATATACGCATACAATTAAAAGATTTAAAATAACCATTCTCTGTCTAACCCAGCTGAAAGGTCTCGATAATGCTCGCGGCATTACCGCGTCGGATCGCTATGGCGAGCTTCTGCGCCAGCTAGGGTCACGACTCCTCTTTCCCAAGTCGGAAGCCCGTCATCTCACAGCAAAGGGAACGAAGATATAGGATTGTTTAAATTATTTCTCTTCATGCAGGTTGTCCCAGAAATCAACGTCAAGCCAAAAACAGGCGATGAGGAAAGTGGTGATAGTTATCAGAAAAATTAAAAATTAATCTTAAGTCATGCACTTTTAAAATTATAGGCACCAAAAAAAATCAATCAAATTGAAACTGTAATGATTTTTCAAAAACTATGCAAATCTGTTACTTTTTATTCGTTTTTTTGGCGATGTAACCCTGAATATCCCTTCCGTAAATTACAGTCTAAAATTAAAACGTAACCGCCTCAAATCATTACAGTGTCGGTTTTTTTTTGTCCATAAATATAAAGCGCTTCACTAAGATTTTATTTTATATTTTTGTGATAACTGTCACCACTTGCCTCATTACTTGTTTCCGGCTCGACGTTGATTTTGGGACATTCGATAGAATTTATTATTACTTTAAAAGTATTGAGACTTATTATAGTAATAAAAAATTAATTAAATCTATACGAATCTAGACGACCGCTTAGCCTAGTGGGGACCCTGCCTACGAAGCTGGAGGTCCCGGGTTCGAATCCCAGGTCGGGTCAGTATTTATATGATGAATATCGATACTGGTACCGGGTCTTGGTTGTTAAATGTATGTGGTATCTTCGCTTGGTACCCAAAACACAAGCTATAGTTAGGGGCCTAGACGTTGTTGTGATGTATACGTCATTATTATTATTATATTACCAAAAGCTGCAGCGCCGAAAATTCTGAAGTGGGAATAACGTACAAAACCAATTAGCTTTGTTTATAATTTTTTAGGTCAAGAAACATACGTGTGGAACATGCACACCCAAAGATGTTGGGATTTCTTCCCGGTCGGTGATCGCTTCAGGAAACAATATGAAGACATGATGGGAGAATAAATAAAGATATTTATTAAAGTCACTTGATTATTGCAACAATACCATGCTCAAAGGCAACACCAAAGTCAGCGACCTCATTTTTTTTTTACTCAAGATATAAATATTATACTTCAGTAATAGAATATTACCTAAGAACATTTTTATCGCTTGTTTCTATTATTTTTAGAAAGTTAAAAATAATAGAAACAAATTAAGGTGGCCTTTAAACTTTCGATATAGTTTATGTAAGGTTTAAACTCGTTAATGAAAACGTTTGAATAAATTAAATTATTGTATGTGTGTGTTTTATTTGGCCTTATACAAAGATTTTTAAATATTATACAAGGGCGGTCACTGGCTAAGGAGATGATTTGTTTATTTTCTAAGTGTTGTCATCTAACATTCATGAGATGCAACAGTTGTCACGTAGTACAGTTACAATCAAATTTTATGGTGGATCCGAAAGTAAGAACAAGTCGCGTCGCAAAAACCAGTTTTAAGTCTTAGCGGGACGCAGTGGAGCGAGGGGTATATGACTACCTACGCAACCACGCTTATAGCATTTTATTCAGATCCGCCATAAAGTTTGACATTACATAGTTCTGCTGAAAATGTGTATTTTTTTATAAAATATATAGATATTGATTATATTGCGACGAGTAATATTTATTTATGAGTGAAATTTAAAACATACTTTTATTAGTCTAATTATACATAGAAATTGCTACGAATGTATTTCAAAATAAAAGTTTAATTGATTACATTCTTATATATTATATTCCAATCTAATATTTATTTATTTTGATAACAATAATAATATTACATTACATATATAATATTACACCATATATATATTACATGGATTGCGGTGTAACGTTCAGGATCCGATATTCAATGTCCGATTTATGACAATTAATTCAGCCGCTGAAGCTCCTGATTACACGTTAACTGATTCAGGGCCCTGAATCAGACTTAAAGGACGAGCGACAAGTGACGGACGTGTCGAGTAAAAAGTGTGACAAAATGCCTTTACATAATTAGTCCTCTAGTTATCAATTTTTTTTAGTGTTTTCGTAGTTGCATTCCTATCATAACTTTTATAAACACCTAATAGCACACTGTACCCGTCGTTTCTGATATTTTTATTAATATAGTTTAGATCACTTTTGTTCCAAAGACAAGACATGTCCTTATATAATTCCAAAATATTTTGCTTCATCTCCTTTTCTGTAGTCATTTTGTTTTACGTACGCACGCAATAACGGAGCAAAAAACAAAATGTGGGTTCGCGACGATAGGCGAGCGGCGACCAAGGGATGTATTTTGTGGCGCCGACTGAGCGTCCTAATCCTAAACGTGATTACACCTATTCGATTTAGTATCCGATTTAGTATTTAGAACGTCGGAAACCATTCTCGTCCTGAATGGGCTCCTAAATCGGATGCTACAATTCCTAAATGCGATTTAACTTCTCCGAATTCAGGAACGACTAAATATCGGATCCTGAATTCAAGATGGTATAATACCCCTTATTCTTGTGACGAATCGTCACAAGATACCTACAGTCACTCGAAATAAAAGTCACCACGAAGCAGCCGATGCATTTGTAACGTATGAAAACAATTTACATTCGTTTTACTGTTTCCCAATGCCATCGTCCGTGATGCCAAAGTTTAAAAACTGTGCCTTGAAGGATAAGAAGAAGAAATAAGAACACACAGCTCGTGATAACTCGACTTCGATATTAGTGTGATCATGTAATTGCGTCGTGATAGCCTGAGCGCAGCGAACCTGTTTCAAATCTATAAGGCCATGTGCCCGGTTCAGTGTACCAATGAGTTTTTTCTAACTTAAGTACCTACATTAACTACCACTGACTTCGTACTTTGGAGAACAAGTTAAGCAGTCGGTCCCGTTTGCTGTCAACAAATGGCGGTCGTTACAATCCGCCAACCCGCATTGGAGCAGCGTGGTGGATTTAAGCTCTAAGCCATCGCATCTTGAGGGGAGGCCTAAGCTCCTGCAGTGGAGTATAAAAAAGGGCTGATGGAATGGAAAGTCAAGCATTTCAATCACTGTAAATTAATGTGGTTGAAACTTTTGTGGTCGTAAATCAGTCTATTTCAAACATCGATGCCTGAACGGATCTACTTTTCTTAGGTATACACAAAAAAATGGTATGACATTAGGTAAAATGCTCTCGAAGTGTTTAGAAAAGGAAGGCATTTCATTACGTAATAACTGGCTAACCGTCTATACACTGAATATAGGTGTTTCTTGATCACGGCTTGTCCTAGAGACGGGAGGGCGAAAAGAAATGCCTACGGTACTGTTAGGAAAGGCTTATGGTCATATGAATTCTAAAATTTGTTGTACTACGAGCAACCAAATCAATTAAGGGTGAAAAGTATGTTGAAATTTCTATAGAAAAGACTATAAATAACGTACGTGTCAACTTAATACTTTACAGGTCCAAGAAAGGAAAATGAGAGTTTATAGAAGAAATAATTCAAGCAAAATTACGAGCGATCACTATAAAGCATTGCCGGGGGCAAATGGTAGAATAAATCAAACGGCGTATATTTATTCTGTGGCGTATATTTACTTTGTGGCGTATATTTACGCTGTGGTGTATATTTATGTTGTGGCGTATATTTACTTCGTGGCGTATATTTACTTAATGGCATATATTTAAGTTGTGGCGTATATTTACTTTGTGGCGTATATTTTGTTGCTTACAATTTTGGGGCCACGTTGCGGCCCCACGTATCTCTATGTACAGTTTTATTTAACAGGATTATTGGCAGAACTCTGTCCCTAAATGGCGAAGTGGTTGGCATACTATCATCGCGACCTCGCTAGGAAGAAATATCCGACTATTAACATCAGAGTCTCGAAATACCTCGGATGGATTCGTGAAATCATTGAAGTGATTATTTGAAGTGATTATTACATATGAATGATATATTTTAATTTTGAATGAAATAATATAATTTCTCGATTGATTATTGACGGTTTTATTTGTTCGGGAAACACTTTTCCTTGCGTTACAGTATATAAATTTTTAGGTGGGTAAAAATCGCAATTAATTTCGATCAAATCATTCCATATGTTAACGGATTTTATGGGCACACTACGCGTGCGAGCGTTTCGTTTTACACCACGCTATAGTTCGCCTCGAACTTTATGGCGCATCAACATACACGCTATAAGCGTGCTTGCGCAGCTACAGTCACATACCCCTCGCTCCACTGCGTCCTGCTACACCTAAAACTGGTTACTGCGATGCGACTTGTGCCTATGTTCACATCCGCCATTAAGTTTGATTGGAACTGTACCTAGGGACGGTCTATCCTAATGCTGAGATCGCTAAGATGTGGGACGCAGCCAACAAGCGTATTAAAACAAGTGGCGTCCCACATCAGCGACCTCCCCTGTCCCTTGGAAACGACGGTCATGCTGACGGGTCTCTTGCCATCGTCACGTACAATTTTTCGTTCAGTTCGAGCATGGGCCTCACATCTTGAAATCAGGCCCCAGGCTACATTAAAAAAAAAAAAAATAATGATTAATATGTTAAGTACTTTTCACAAGATTTATAAACATTTATAAACTTATAATTGTTTTCTAACCGCTTATGGTTACGGTTTTGTGAGCCCCTGAATATTATTGGAAGCTTTATTATAATAGCAAAGGTAAAAAAAAAACAAACTACAACAACAAAAAAAAAATACAAAAAAAACTGTTATTATAACAAAATCATTCATTAAACAGTAATAATAAACTGTTTGAAAAGTTTTATAAGGATATTTTGAGAGATAAAAATGTAAACATAAATGGAGAGAATTTCAGAAAATTAAATATTTCTTTATACCATAAATATTATGTGTTCCGTACAGCGACGTCTGGAATCCAATAAGTGAGAACACCACCTTCTTAAGTCAATTCGGTTTCCGCCGGTTGTACTCACGTGGCGTCACGCCCCTTCCGCCTACATCTCTGGTCACAGGAAGTTGATGCTATGGTTGAATTGGTAGTAAATCAAGGTCTATAAATAGGCTCAAAATGGCTGCTAGTATCACTTTTGCGTCATCTCTCATTGGGAACAGACCTGAAAAACAGACGAGAACCTATCGTGCAGTAACTTATAGGTAAGTGGGTAATTTATAACGTGCCTTAGTAATTTATAACGTGCCTACAATTGTCTTTAATTCCATTTGATTTTCTTATGATACTTAATACTTAAGGGCGGGCTCTTTTTCCGCAACTCGACGTCAAAGCACCTATTTTGCTTAGGTGGGCAGCATCATTCGTGACACTCCAGCTCCACCAGAAAACCCAGAAGACTCATCACGTTGCCGATGGCTTTTAGGAGCGACCTCACTGATCCGAGGTGTTTGGCCCGGTAGGCGGCCACTTCTTCGCACTCAATAAGCACCTGAGCGGCCGTTTCCTCTGTCGTGCAGTAACTTATGGGTGAGTGAGTGGATTATCCTTAATTCCATGTGATTTTCTAATGATAATATGATCTTCAACATTAAATAGAAATGGGAATTGTACCTATAAGTTATAAAACTATATCTTGGGTTTATTGTTATAGAATCACATGTTAAATTCATTAATTGAATAATATCAATTTGTTAACATAGAATGGAATAGAAAGTGTAATTAAAGCAATAAAATCGCGTGTCTAGTATAATTATGAAATTACGTGACGAATTTAATGCTTAGTTTCCAGTAAACTTAAGGATAAGCGTTTAACCTTAGGTAGATTAGGTAATTCCTATTCATATATGTTACGATGGGTCACTATAGTGATGCTAGGGCTAATGCGGAGAACATTAACTGCTCACCGCCGGACCATGTCGGTCATTCTAGGTGTAGGGTGAAATATAGATATATATTTTATCCTTATGTTAATACAGAGTATTAGATTTCGCTAAAGAAAGAATATTAAAGGTATGGTAGCTGATTTTTAATAATTATAAATTGTGGTTGTACTCGCGGTCGCCTGCAGACGTTGTCTTATGACAGTGTTTGCCCGGTTTATTATTTTATTGCAAGCATGAACTAACAGTCACATCGATCAGCCAATATGACTGGTGTACTAAAGCGAATGCGAAGCAGAGTAATCCAGAAAACTTCCATATCACGAAATAGATATTAGGTATATGATAATTCAAATACTTAACCTGGACATCGGTAAGCATATTTATAGTTCCCTCGAAGTAGCTCTAATAGTAGCTAATCACGGAAGTGATGTTATTCATAAAGAAATTCATTATAATTACAAACACCCCATAACACACTTCGTGGCATGGTGGAGAAATAAGCTGGGATTTTCAGTGCGCAAGGAGATCCCAGTTCCTTTTAAATCATAATATTTGGAGTGAACAAAGGGAACAATAAATTTGCAAAAATATAATTAAAAATTACTAGGTAGAAAGAAACCAGTCATATTTGTTGTGAAAAAGCAATTATTACGTCTAAGCAATCTAAGCGAAATATTTGCCCAACATTTATGAAACTATGTTCTGCTTATCATACGTTTAAATAATAATAATAATATTTATTTATTAAAAAATCAATATACAAAATCTTTGGTCTCTGATTTCTAAACTAGACGGAACCTGTATTTTAGAAATCAGTGTCCTCCCAAGTATACAATTTCAGCAATCTTGCAATTTATCAATATAAACATAAAAACACGATATTCATTTCTTTTGTTACAATACATATTGAAAAAAATAGGCATGCTTGATGATAAAAGATAAAATTAAAATCGAGACAAAATGTAGGTAGATAAAAAATATAAAGTGACAATGTAGTATGCACTGGTGAATGAAAGTGTTGTTGTGTAGGTTTGAAATGTTGTGCGTATGTTAGTAATATTTGTGATGTGTGGACGACGGTATGAAAAGGTGAGGTTTGTAAATATTTCATTTATATTTAGTTGTACAAATTGATTCAATGTAGAGATACGAATAGATATCTTTTATGTTTTATTAAATTAAAGAATTAACGTCATTAAAATAATTTGGAAACCTATACATTAATAGTTGTAATATTAATAATCAAATAACAAATAATGTTTCCGCACCATCATAATCGAATTCTTCTAACCACTGTATTATGTTTTTAATATGGAAATTACTTAGCCGTTTTACCTCATATATTTTATTTATTATATAAGCGGGGGGGGGGGGGGGGGCACGGCACGGCACGTACATATAGTGACGTTTAGCAACGGCACTTCCTTGGGAAAGGCACAGCACAACAATCTAGACTCCTGCCTGATTCCGGCAGTAGTCGGACAGCAACACGATGGTACCGTTTGATACATTGATAAATAAATAACTTCCGTACTGACAGTACTTTTGCTTCTTCACAGACTGATACTGTAGGATGTCTGAAGGGTAAGCACAATGAGACCTTTAATACAGCTCTTTGCGCTCTTTCGACTTTTATGAGGTTAGTTTTAGCACCTCCCCAAGAGCAGATACAGTAGGCAACTATACATTCACATAAAGCCTTGTACGTTTGTAAAAGTTATACGGTTTCAGCAACCATACGCAAATTTTAAAAAATGTGAATTATTTGTCTAATCCTAGACGAAACAGCAACAGTTTGTAGTTCCCAGTTTAATTTATTATCTATTACGAAGCCTAAATATTTTACTGAGTTGCAGCGATTTAATAACGGACAGTCACACTGCCTCAGTCGTATATTTGGATTTCGGTTCTTCATCTTCTCTTAACTTCAACTTCATCTATTCTTAAACTTTTCAGTTTTAATCCTTAATATTTCAATTTATACCTATATATCATTAATTTGAAAATATTAATCTTTTATAATTTTCTTTACACTATTTATGATATGTGTTCATTAATATCTATTTGTATTAATTTTAAGCGTTAACGAAATTTCACAGAACTTTACAGACTCGCACAACATATGTACCCTCTGTTGTTAATGTTTTTTCTTATTTATTTATTCGTTAATATTTTTAAATTTCACAAGGCTTACAGTAATAGTAATAAGCATGTAATGGGCTTTCATTGGAATTATTTTATTTCCTTTACATAAGTAATCGATGAACTAATAAGTTTAGTGTTTAGAACATTTGACCTACAAGTGCTTAAGTTCTGTGTGTCCTGTGAAAAGTGATATAAGTCTAAAAAATCAACTTTTCAGGAGAGCAATAATAAAATTTTATAAAGTTAAAAAAATTGTAAGAGTTTGCTCACCGATTTTTTTACAATAGTGTGAATGATTGATCATAGTGTTTTCTGTCATTTGATTGATTTTTATTCAGTTTTAGTGATAACTGAAGAAAATATGCAGGAAAACTTGTCTATTATAACATAATGCATAAACTTGACATTAACGTATAATAATATTTATCAACTAATATCATTTTACACTAAAGATGCATCCTCAGTGGAAAGTGATACTATTTAACTTACTTTGACTATAAAAAAGACTCAGACGCAAGAATTGAGAATGGTATAAAGAAACTGATTTGTACTTCGTATTCTGAAAAAGCTGGCTTGCTCAGAATTAACAAATACCAAGTTTTTCGAAGTTCAATTTTTTTCACAAAACATAGTAATTATTACATATTGATAAAAATCATTTAATTTTTTAGGCTTTGTGCTATTCATTTCGTGTATAGTGATTTTCATGATTTGAAATAAACGGTTTGCTGTTATGTAAACGAATAAAACATTAATTTTTTTACAATTCGTTAAAATAAAAATTTTATTCTATAAATAAAATATTGTAATTTGAATAAAAACTTTTTATTTTATTAAAAGCAATGAGATCACAAGTAATCAGTCAACATAAAATGAAATTATTAACTTCTATTGTTGACAAAAAAACCAACGAAAACGCACTTCCTCAACTCTCTCAAAACTTTCCTTTCCTTTATTTTTTAAACCATTCTTTTATGTCTTTTACTTTTTCACTCTTTTTTTGGAAATCATATTTTTCCTTTTACGACCATCTCTAGTCACAATTTTATCGTCTCAAAAACAATAACTTGGCAAACTGTAATTTTGTAGGTTAGGTTCCGCGTTCAAGTTGGTTGAAGAAACTTCATTACTTCCAGAACTTTCAGGTACAAACTCTCTAAAAGTGTTTCTCTTTCGTGGCATTTCATCTGAGTCAGGAATGTAAACGTCACTACTAGACGAACCAATATCTCCATCGTTCGCATGAGAAGACTGTGCGTACTCATTATACAATGTTTTTCAGATATGGGGTCACTTTGACCGATATTTTGTGTAAATAATTAAAGAGTTTGGCCTGCAGTTTGACCCTGTCAAAAAACTGCAAGTGCTGTTAATTATAACATTGTTCAGGTATAAGTTCACTTTGAACGATAATATGTGTAAATAAATCTCTAGTTTAAATAGCCTAACAATGAAATACCTTTGTTATCGTTTCAAAATTATCTTTATTTTTCGATATAGTTCCCGTTGAGTTGAGATGCACTTAGTCCAACGATTTTTCATATTTCAATACCTCTCCTAAATGACTTTCATCGACTCCCGAAAATAGTCGTCTACAGCAGCTTTGACCTTATTTCCGACCCTCAACCTCTACCCTCCAAAAATTTTTTTAGGTAGGGGAACAAATGAAAGTCGGACGGTGCCAAATCAAGTGAATAAGGTGGGTGAGAAAGCAAATCATAGTGCAGTTCATGGATATTAGCCATGACGACAGCACCTTTGGGTACGCGAGCATTGTATTAAAAAAAATTTTTTTTTAATACAATCTTGATCTTTTCAGACGAAGCAATCTGGTAACTTATCGAGTAGGTTAGCGCAATATGCACTGTTTATGGTTTGGCCTTTTGGAAGGCAATCTATCATAAAATTCCTTTCGCAACCCCTAAACACTGACACCATCCATGACTTTGCCTGCAGATTTTTTCACCTTCATTTTTTTTTGAGGCTGAAGTTGCTGGTTCTGTCCACTGCTTTGATTGTATTTTTGATTCCGGTGTAATAGTAGTGGACCCATGCATGCCGTGACAACGCTTTTCTAAATGACATTTATTAAAAAATATTGGCTTATCTGGTTTGTAATTTTTTAGGTGGCAAGTTACAAAACCAATTTTACAATACCACATTTTTTTTATTTACCATACTTCGAAGTAGGTTAGGCTAAGTACTTAAAAACCCACCCAGGTATCATCATCTATTTTGACTTTTTTCATACTTAATTAATTTTGTTCGCTCATAAATTTGCTAAAACCAAAATAAATATATAATGTATTGTATAATATATTCAAACATAATAAATTATAATATACTTACGTTTGTCTACGTGTTTTATAATATAAGTGAAGTTGTACTATAAAATATACAGACATTGTCTAGGGTAAATAAATATTATAATAGATGCATCAAATGTTCCAAAAAAAGTGCAGGAATTTCTAATGTAAATTTTAATACTTGTTTATATATTATACTGCTTTATATATTAAACCTTATTTTCTCTTCACTTTTTTATTTTTATTGCGATTGAAGTGAAATTATATTACTTTACACGATAAAAATTCGTAGAAAGTGAATTTTTGGTCTTACTTGTACCAAGCTATCTCTGGAACTACGAATCGTATCAATACACCGAATTAACAAAAACGTAGCAAAAAAATAATTGGTATTAAGATGTATCAATAAATTGAATTTTGATATAACTAGAGTTGTACCTCTTTTCACAGGACACACAGAGTTAACATTTGCTTCTTAAATTTAACCAAAATTTCACCATGGAAAGCATAATGATTAGTCGGTTGAGCTCAGTAATAGAACATATTAAGTACCTCTCAACTAAAGCTGAGAAATTATAATAAACAATTTCTTTTTAGATTTTTAGATCAAATTTCAGTTTACGAGGCAGTTTTTGTTTTTTCTTTGGATCTTTTTCTTTTTAACTTGGTAACGTGCTCGCTGGTAGCTATTTTATTACAATTCGTTGGGAATAATACTTAATACTAATAGTTATTTATTACCCCACCGAACATAATAATTTTATTTTCTCGTTATCTATCAAAATTAATTTCATTAGTTTACGGAATAATTTTTGACTTGTTAAGATTCGTAATTAGATTAGATATTATTATATATATTAGATAGGTACGAATTCGATTATCATTCATTAACTTTCATTTATCGAGGACTTAGATTTTACAGCTTCGAGTTTTAAGATTTTGCCAACTGACCACATTTTAGAAATTTTTTTTTATACATACCAGATCTTCATTCATTTATTTTCCGCTATCGGGGACTTAAGCGTTGTGACATACTCATTAAAAATATTACATAACTTAAATTTTTTTTCCATATACACATACACTTATTTATACACATAATTATGTTATTCGAACCATATCTACACTCAATCAATCTCACATATCGGGAACTTATGCGTTGCAACATATAGATTCAATTTTTTTTTCCGAGTCACATCTTAAATTTTTTACGTGTACACTTACAGTATAGGTACACTTAAGGTACTTTGACAACATCAGCAACAGTCGTCTCTATATATTCATGAGGTATAGTTTCCTAATGAACTGGTATATAGTGCTAAGCTAATCTTTACTGCTAGCCCACCCGATACAATCTCATTCTCTTTATACCGATTTAATTTTTTTAACTTTTTTTTTCATTTATTTTCTCCCGCTCTTTTTTTCACACTTGAACACGGCTCATTCGCCAACCGAATTACCGCGCTTAGTGAATACAGATTCAGACAATGCCCCAAACATTTCATTAGGTCAGGAACATTACGTACCGATCGCCACGGTTAACACCAGGCACAGATTCACCCTCACAACTAATAACTCGGTCACACTTTCTACCTCCACATACTAATAGCAGTCATAAGCAGGGCACTTACGTCAACATTATCTACAGACACCGAGGGTAAGACCCACTACGACCCGAGCATGAGTCAATACGTACCGAATCCGAAGTTCAATCATACTATGGCATCTGGTATAAGCGAAACTCGTAACATCTTGGTCCTGAAAGAAAACAATTTATGGAATTGGAACTTGAAATATAACGGTGACTCAAGCGTCGACGAATTTTTCAGACGGGTCAATGAGATTCGGAAAACACGTTCAGTCGACGAACCAAAACTTTTAATCTCTCAGAATTGTTGGGTGGTATAACGCGTTGCGATTCTATAGATTATGTACACCGCCTCAACGTTTTCATTACAGTAATAGCGAAATAAATTCAACAAATTTTTGACAGGACAAATTAGGAATTTAGGAGGGCATATCTCAACAACTGTTAACTTAGTTGTAAGACCTCTCGCGTTAATATACGATGAATTTTTTTTTGTACTTCAATTACATGTATGGCGACCTATCCTAAAAAAAAAATATCTTAATTTAATTACGTCGTTGTGTAGCGGTTCATAGATTACACCTACCTTCTAAATTTCATCTATATATTGCCAATAGTTTTCGAGAAAAACCTCAGACAGACAGCCAGACGGTCGGACGGACATGGCGAAGCTCTGGAATCTATGACATACCGTTTAGGCAAAGGGTGGTCCCGGCTATGCGATTTGATTCGAATTCCGAGACCTTATATCAGTGCGAGTCTGTTCAAGTTTTTGTTTTGTTCGTATCATAATTTGGCAGAAGTAACAGTGTCCGAACATAAATCTCGATATCAGGTAGATTACCGCAGACTAGTAGTCCCAGTCGCGAGCCACGGCCCACTGCAGCTGCGATTGCCTCCCAAGGCACCGAGCATATGTGAAGTATTCGACGAAGCTCGTCTTAGTATTAATATATATTTGTATATCTTTACATACACGCCACGCCGAGGGATCGAAGACAGAAGCGAGGTCCAACGCAGCGTCTTGTGCCCGAAGGGCGAGACTTCGGTTCTGAGACGACTCCACATCGGCCGGCCACAGCCGGGAGCAACCAGCTCAACGCCCGCTATTCAGTCCGCCACTGGTCCCTCTCGCCGTCCGGTAGCGCCCACGAGCCAGCATCACTACTAGATCGAACACGAGAAACGGTACCATCTTTCGTTAATAAGTGTGAAACCAAAAACGTCGTGGAGTGCCTTAAGAGTGCGTATTACTGAAACTCAATGTAACGATTTTTTTTCATTTTAAGCATTACACATAGAGGGTCAGCGATCTTCAACCGTCCCCTTCGTTTTGCATTGATCTTAAAGTTCATTTTTATAAACACATTTATTACGTTACGTTTGACGCCCGAAAATATATATCTGTGCTCTTAGGTCACTTTAAGAGATGAAATAGTACCTAAATTTAATAGGACACGTAAATTTTGATTTCATGTTGAACTTCATCTTTTCTTAAACTTTTCAGCTTTTAATCCTAAATACTTCAATTTATATGTCATTGTCATTAATTTAAAAATTTTAATCTAATTTAATTTTTTTTACACTATTTGTGATATGTGTTCATTAATATCTATTCATATAAATTTTTAGTGTCAACGAGATTTTACAAAATCAGTAACAAAGTGAACACGTACGGAATTTTTACAGACTCGCACAACCTACCTTACCCGCTGTTGTTAATATTTTTTCTTACTTATTTATTCGTTAATATTGAGTCGTTAGAAATTGACGTATTTAATTTCTTATTCGTTAAATTAATAGTGGGTTTTTTCTTTTTATTGCGCTTTTCAAAATTTATTATAACATTTTGTATAAATTTTTCAATTCATACCAGAAGACAGGGTAATTATTACAGGTATTTTTATTTTGCCCCTCCGATATTGTTTCGATATATAATTCTTTTTTATCGAATAACAGACATTCTGTAGTCACATCGTTTTGCTCAGATAATTAACGTAACAAGCGGTTTATCGATTTTGTTTTTGTAATTTTTTTTGAATATTTGCAAATTTTTCTTTTATTTTAATTTATGTTATCTGTTATTTATTTTCTTTCATTTCACTAATACACGTGCAAAAAATGTTTCAGTGAAATATCTGTACATCGAGGGAGCCCATCTGCAACCGCCGAGTAAGATATTTCCTGTAACTTCTGGAGAGATTGTAAGCATCGGCGGTAGATCGAGGCGAGCGATATCTTCCGGCTTCCTAGATCAACAACCACAATCCGTATCGGTAAATTTCTTTTGATTGTCAATCTATTTATAGCGAGATTGTTTAATATGATTTAGGCACAAACAAAAATAGGCGCGGCAAGCTAAAAAGGGTAGAACTAGAAAAACCAGCCAAGTGCGAATCGGACTCGCACACGAAGGGTTCCGTACCACCATACTCTATAAAAAAACGAGCGCGACGTTAATCGAACTTAACCATTAAGCGTCATAATTTACAATAACGCTAAAAATTTTAAATTTTAAAAGCAAGGGCTATTAAAAAAATGTGAAGGGTTTTCAGTCCCAAAAAACTTTCTAACGCGTTCTACGCACCACAATCTAATACTATAGAGAGGTATAACCAAACAGTGCAAACGTGCTTGTCAATTTTAGTTAAAAAAAACCATAGAAGCTGTAGCAAACACTTATCTAAAGTCCAAGTTATATCTCAACAGCACGGTCAACCTGGCAACAGGATTACACTCCTTACTTCCTAATACCAAATCCGCACGACGATCTAGAAATAAGCCAAAGAAGCGAGTATGCCTCAGCGCTAAAAGACCTTTCTGCTATATTCCGGCCCGTCGATAAAGCACTGTTAGAAGCGTACAATAAAAAACGTCCAGCTCTATAACGCTCGCCGAAGCAAGCTATCATCACTACAAGTTGGCGACTTAATGTGGAGGCGAAACTGCACGCAATCAAACGCTAGTAAATTCTTCTCGGCCAAACTTGCACCGAGGTTTGTAAAGTGTTCGGTCGTGAATAAACTCTCCGACGTGGTACGTATATGAATTGAAGGAAGAGGCTAAAGGCAGTGTTGGGAAATATCTTGTTAAGGACACAATTCAAACCACTTAACACCATCGTGTCATATAGCAACCAATCCACAGTATAAACACACACGACCGCCAGGGTGCCTGTGTTTAACACAACCCTACGACCTATTATTTTTAGCATTTCATTTTTATGGAAATATTGAAAATATCCTACTTCGTCGCTACATTTCTTTTCGCTACGATCGAACATCAAACACCGATCCCGCCGGTTGAAAAAATCTTAAAACTCAGCGTTATTACTATATTATCGAGAGACGTCTCTCCATAGCTCAATTAGCTGTGTAGAATAGGAACCACTAAACGGTCTGTAGTCTGACATGGCGATCACGTAAAGCAAGGTATGATGTGGGAAGGATGTAGGGACTAAGATCGATTAAGTTTCAAAAGGTATGATAGGTTATACTAGTTTTGGTGAAGAAGGAATGAAAGCGATCGAAATAGGAATTTCTGAACGAACGTTTACTTGAATGAGATCGTCAATGTCAGATCCACCGACTACGTAAGGTTACCTGCTCTTTTATCTTTTCATGATGTTAAATTTTGTCCATTTGAAAAGCCGATTTATTGTAATATCATTTTTGTTTAAACATCACACACACCCCGGCATACACCACCTAGCAACCACGGGGCCCAGACGTAGGACATTCAACACACATAACACCCCGTACGCCCACGGTGTTAGGGAGGGCCCGTTTCGCGTTGTAGTCACGTTCTTTTTCGTCGGTTTCTCCGGCTGCTGTTCCGCCACTTCATGGCTTCATTTTAGCTAGGTGGGTATTATAGCGAGAATATTCCTTGCGACTATAGCAAATTATCCGACATAAGAGCAGAAACTCGAACAATCGAATCCGTATACAAATAGTAGTATGATTTAGGCACAAACAAAAATAGGCGCGGCAAGCTAAAAAGGGTAGAACTAGATAAACTGGCCAAGTGCGAATCGGACTCGCACACGAAGGGTTCCGTACCACCATATTCTATAAAAAACGAGCTCGACGTTAATCGAACTTAACCATTAATCGTTTATATTATGTAATTTAAGAATTATTGTATACTATTATATTTTATTTTTATTAAGTTAGTTATTTAGAAGGCGCTCGACCTCTCTGGCTAATACGAAAAGTAATAACATGAGTGCACTGATAGCTAGAGACAATTTTTATAACTTTAAGCTTTGTAAATGAAAGCGTAAATTTATAGTACCTACTTAGTATTACAATGTAGTTTTCATCATAAAATAACATCACAAAGATCTTAGTTATAAAAGCGCATTTTATAAGTTAGTCTATTACTCGTTAAATAATACAGCCTAGTTAGATGTGATGGTTTTCCTTTTAACTACGTTATATATACTCCTCTCATATTTTTTTTTCACATATCCAGAAACAACGGTTTAGCTGATAGATGGGGGGAGGGGTTAATGACTCTCACAACAGGAGTGCATATCTCAACAATTGTTGACTTAAATAAAAGATATTGTTTGAAACCTTGATATCATTTTTAAGACCTATCGTTTGGTACCTCTCGCATTAATATACTATGAAATTTTTTTTGTACTTCAATTACATGTATGGCGACCTATCCCAAAAAAAAAATTTTTAATTTCACTACGTCGTTGTGTAGCGGTTTATAGATTACACCTACCTTCTGAATTTAATCTATATATTGCCAATAGTTTCCGAGAAAAACCTCAGACAGAGAGCCAGACGGTCGGACGGACATGGCGAAACTAGAAATCTATGACATACCTACCGTTTAGCCAAAGGGTCGTCCCGGCTACGCGATTTGATTTGAATTCCGAGACATTAAATCAGTGCGAGTCTGTTCAAGTTTTTCGTTTTGTTCGTATCATAATTTGGCAGAAGTAACAGTGTCCGAACATAAATCTCGATATCAGGTAGATTGCCGCAGACTAGTAGTCCCAGTCGCGAGCCACGGCCCACTTCAGCTGCGATTGCCTCCCAAGGCACCGAGCATATGTGAAGTATTCGACGAAGCTCGTCTTAGTATTAATATATATTTGTATATCTTTACATACACGCCACGCCGAGGGATCGAAGACAGAATCGAGGTCCAACGCAGCGTCTTGTGGCCGAAGGGCGAGACTTCGGTTCTGAGACGACTCCACATCGGCCGGCCACAGCCGGGAGCAGCCAGCTCAGCGCCCGCTATTCAGTCCGCCACTGGTCCCTCTCGCCGTCCGGTAGCGCCCACGAGCCAGCATCACTACTAGATCGAACACGAGAAACGGTACCATCTTTCGTTAATAAGTGTGAAACCAAAAACGTCGTGGAGTGCCTACGAGTGCCGTATTACTGAAACTCAATGTAACGATTTTTTTTTCATTTTAAGCATTCCACATAGAGGGTCAGCGGTCTTCAACCGTCCCCTTCGTTTTGCATTGATCTTAAGTTCATTTTTTATAAACACATTTAATACGTTACATTTGACGCCCAAAAAATCTGTGCTCTTAGCTCAGTTTAAGAGATGAAATAGTACCTAAATTTAATACACGTAAATTTTGATTTCATGTTGAACTTCATCTTTTCTTAAACTTTTCAGCTTTTAATCCTAAATACTTCAATTTATATATCATTATGTCATTAATTTGAAATTTTTAATCTTTTATAATTTTCTTTACACTATTTGTGATATGTGTTCATTAATATCTATTCATATAAATTTTTAGTGTTACGAGATTTTACAAAATCATTAACAAAGTGAACACATACGGGATTTTTACAGACTCGCACAACCTGCCTTACCCTCTGTTGTTAATATTTTTCTTACTATTCATTCGTTAATATTGAGTCGTTAGAAATTGACATATTTAATTTCTCATTCGTTAAATTAATAGAGTGGTTTTTTTTCTTTTTATTGCGCTTTTCAAAATTTATTATAACATTTTGTATAAATTTTTCAATTCATACCAGAAGACTGGGTAATTATTACAGGTATTTTTATTTTGTTAACCCCTCCGATATTGTTTGGATATATAAATTCTTTTTTATCGAATAACAGACATTCTGTAGTCACATCGTTTTGCTCAGATAATTAACATAACAAGCGGTATATCGATTTTGTTTTTGTAATTTATTTTTGAATATTCGCAAATTTTTCTTTTGTTTTTAATTATATTATCTGTTATTTATTACTTTCTTTCATTTCATTAATACACGTGCAAAAAATGTTTCAGTAAAATATCTGTACATCGAGGGAGCCCATCTGCAACCGCCGAGTAAGATAATTCCTCTAACTTCTGGAGAGATTGTAAGCATCGGCGGTAGATCGAGGCGAGCGATATCTTCCGGCTTCCTAGATCAACAACCACAATCCGTATCGGTAAATTTCTTTTGATTGTCAATCTACTCATAGCGTAATTATTTAATTTATTAAAAGCATTACATTTTAACATACTCGCACTTAAATTATAATGAACAATTTTTTTTACATTTTTAGATCTAATTTTAGTTCACGAGCCGATTTTGTTTTTTTCTTTGGAAATTTTCCTGTTTAACTTGGTGTTCGCTAGCAGCTATTTCATTACAATTCGTTGTGAATAACACATACTAACGAATATAATAATTTTAATCTCTCGTTATTTATCAAAATTAATTAGTTTACGGAATAAGTTTTGACTTGTTAAGATTCATAATTAGATTAGCTGTTAATTTTATATTTTTTTCTTTTCTCGATACGAATTTGATTTTCATTCAATCATTTTTATTTATCGGGCACTTAGATTTTACAGCTTTGAGTTTTGAAGATTTTGCCAACTAAACCACAACTTAGAAATTTTTTTTCGTACCAACCAGATCTTCATTCATTTACTGCTATTTTTTTAAATTTTTATTTATTGGGAAACAAACAGTGTTTCATTTCACATATCAATAGAACATATAGTTTGTACAATAGCCAATACAGTTTCCACCAATGCATCTTATATATCTTGGCGAGCAGAGTCAACTTATATTTTAATAAAAAAAAACCAATGATAGATAAGTCAAAAATAAATTACAAAGTTATAATTAAATTTGAGATAAATTACCAGAAAAGTTACCTTATTCCAACACTTTTAGCTATTTGACAAGGGCAGGTAAATGATACTTATAATATATTTTTGACTGACATTATATCTACTACAGGTTTTTAAAAGAAAACAATTTTTAGCATAATTAGTTTTAAAACGTTTTACAGCGAATGTGTCTTTGCTACGAGTACCTAAATACGAACACTTCAGAAGTATGTTACTCAGTAAATAAGGAGATTCTACAACCAACGTCATTTATAATTTTAAATAGGAAAGTTTGATCCCTGTGTTCTCTGCGTTTGAACAACGGTACGAGATCTTTATGTGATTGCTTCTTAAATCTATAACTTAAATGCTTACAAAATTTTTGTTTATATACCTTCTATGGCGTCAATGTATTGTTAATAGTGTGACTTCTAAATAGTAGACGCGTATTCTAATTTAGAACGGACTTAGTCCATTGTATAATAATATAAAAGTTTTACATTTTTAAAGTCATTACCCTGTCCAAAATTAATCCTAACATTTTATAAGCTTTAGCTGTGATTTTATCAATGTGTGAAGTGAATTTTAGATATCGTTCTAGTTGAACCCCCAAATCCCTAAACACAGAAACTATTTTCAAACTATGATTGAAGACTTTATAATCATATTCAAATGGCTTTCTTTTTCTAGAGCAGGTTGGTGTATAGCACTTCTCTAATACTAAAAAAAGAAAACAAGACTGCCATTGTTAAACTTTCATCCTGTAGATATTTAAATGATACATAAGTTCTAGTCTCATTGCATATTTTAACCTTAAATATTTCATTATAAAAGTAATAGATTTTTTTTTCAATACCAATTAAACCTCTTTCTACCATACCATGTAGTCCATGTACATAGCGATAAATATAAGTAAGAAAAGTAAAATTTAAATAGCGTTTGTAGATGATAAATATTGACGATTATTTTTGTTACTAGCTGAACTAACATTGGCAATAATAATTCTATGCTTTAATATATCCATAGCTATTTACATGAGAAGTAAGTTTTAGTTGGATTGCGTAACTTAACCTTAAATATTTCTTCACAAGGGTGAAAAATTTGTTTTACTACTAATTAATTCCGAGCCACGTGCACAGGGACTACTATAAGCACTCATACCGACCTCATCTCGACAAAACAAAGTGCAGTAAATGCAAACCCAACAGCAATCTATGTAAGCTAATAAACAACAATATGAAATCAGTTTCAAAATATATACGAAGAGCAATAAATATATTAAATTAGTTTTTACATAATTTTGTTTTAAATCATCTTCTGAATTATCTAAATGACGCACCATAACTGTACAATTTCGTACCCGGACAGTAGGCGTAGTTTTTCTACTTTGCTTTATTCTTAGCTTTTTGTAACAACAACCTGTTATATGAGGACAAATGGTCTTTGATATATATATGCGCTCCTGAGCAGTGATTCCGGTGAATCTCAAGTCACTAGCCTTGAGATTTTTCAGTTTTTGAAAAGCTCCGAGAAAGTCATCCTTTCTCAACTTTACTATGATCGGTTTCGGCTTTTTGTGATCAGAATTATTTTTGACCGCTACACGGGTGATGAAGTCCACGTCAGTATCTAAATTCAATGAGAAACCACACTTGTTAGCAAGGTTTTTGATAATATTCACAAGGTTTTCGCAATCTTTCTGCGCAACGCCGTTTATTTGAATATTAGACCGTCGAACCCACTATTTGTTACGGCTGTGTCTATCCGTGACGTTCTTAAGCGTACTTTTTACCTTCCAGCTCAGACTTTAACAAAATCTTCTCGCACTCTAATCGGGCAACCTAATCGCTTACAGAATTCAAAGACGATTCGATTACGCCTGTTTTCGTCTCGTTTGAATTCGTTGAATCGTTTTGAGATGTCAGACTTAAACGATTTTATAGTGTTTTGCAGTTGATTAGAAACGACAATCAATGTTATCCAGTATTGATTTAGTTTCAATATTAAGAATCGAATGACTTTGATTATTATCTTCACAGGCAACATCCTTGGAACTTATTAGACTCAAACCTTGTCCTACACCCTTTTTAGTTTGGTTTACACGTTGGACATTTCCATTTGATTTTCTTCATGGGTAATTTTTTTTTCAATTCAACTTCACTAAGACCTGGGCATGAGAAATGATAATGATTCTGAATGAATAACAAAATGTATATTTTTTACATATAAACATACACTTACACTTACTTATACACATACTTTTGTTATTCGAACCTGATCTACACTCAATCAATGTCACATATCGGGAATTTATGCGTTGCGACATATAGATTCAATTTTTTTTCCGAGTCACAAATTAAATTTTTTACGTGGACACTTACAGTATAGGTACCTACACTCGAGGTACTTTAACAAAAACAGCAACAGTCTTGTCCATATTTTGTTCATGAAATATAGTTTCCTAATGAACCCAAGCTAGGCACCTGACGTCCATTGATTTATCGTCAGCGATGAACATATTGAAACACTTAAGAATCTACAGAAAGCGTTGTTAGATGCCGAACTCATGGAACACCTAAAAATGTGATTTTTGTAAAGGAGAGTTAAAATACGTAAGATACATTGTCAATTCGGATGGATGCGCACTGATCCGCGAAAACTGGCGAGCATAAAGGATTTCCCTCACCTTTCAACCGCAAAGTAATTAAGAGATTTATCGGATTGGGCTTTCAGCGTTATAACTATATTGTCGGGAGACGTCTCTCCATAGCTCAATTAGGTATGTAGAATAGGAACCACTAAACGGTCCGTAGTCTGACATGGCGATCACGTAAAGCGAGGTATGATGTGGGAAGGATGTGGGGACTAAGATCGATTAATTTTCAAAAGGTATGATAGGTTATACTAGTTTTGGTGAAGAAGGAATGAAAGCGGTCGAAATAGGAATTTCTGAACGAACGTTTACCTGAATGAGATCGTCAATGTCAGATCCACCGACTACGTAAGGTTATTTACTCTTTTATCTTTTCATGATGTTAAATTTTGTCCATTTGAAAAGCCGATTTATTGTAGTATCATTTTTGTTTAAACATCACACACCCCAGCATACACCACCTAGCAACCACGGGGCCCAGACGTAGGACATTCAACACACATAACACCCCGTACGTCCACATTCAGCATACACCACCTAGCAACCACGGGGCCCAGACGTAGGATATTCAACACACATAACACCCCGTGCGTCCACATTGTTAGGGAGGGCTCGTTTCGCGTTGTAGTCCACGTTCTTTTTCGTTGGTTTCTCCGGCTGCTGTTCCGCCACTTCATGGCTTCATTTTAGCTAGGTGGGTATTGTAGCGAGAATATTCCTTGCGACTTTAGCAAATTATCCGACATACAAGCAGAAACTCGAACAATCGAATCCGTATACAAATAGTATGATTTAGGCACAATCAAAAATAGGAGCGGCAAGCTAAAAAGGGTAGAACTAGAAAAACCGGCCAAGTGTGAATCGGACTCGCACACGAAGGGTTCCGTACCACCATATTCTATAAAAAAACGAGCGCGACGTTAATCGAACTTAACCATTAATCGTTGTTATTATTATGTAATTTAAGAATTATTGTATTAATATATTTTATTTTTATTAAGTTAGTTATTTAGAAGGCGCTCGACCTCTCTGGCTAATACGAAAAGTAATAACATGAGTGCACTGATAGCTAGAGACAATTTTTATAACTTATTTTTTACAGTGAACCTTTGACTTTTAGTATCAACTGTGAAGAGAATAAGCTTTGTAAATGAAAGCGTAAATTTATAGTACCTACTTAGTATTACAATGTAGTTTTCATCATAAAATAACATCACAAAGATCTTAGATATATAAGCGCATTTTATAAGTTAGTCTATTATTCGTTAAATAATACAGCCTAGTTAGATGTGATGGTTTTCCTTTTAACTACGTTATATATACACTAATAATTTTTTTCACATATCCAGGAACAACGGTTTAGCTGATAGATGGGGGGAGGGGTTAATGACTCTAACAACATTTTTAAGACCTATCGTTTGGTACCTCTCGCATTAATATACTATAGAATTTTTTTTTTGTACTTCAATTACATGTTTAGCGACCTATCCTAAAAAAAAAATATCGTAATTTCACTATGTCGTTGTGTAGCGGTTCATAGATTACACCTACCTTCTAAATTTCATCTATATATTGCCAATAGTTTCCGAGAAAAACCTCAGACAGACAGCCAGACGGTCGGACGGACATGGCGAAGCTCTGGAATCTATGACATACCGTTTAGGCAAAGGGTGGTCCCGGCTATGCGATTTGATTCGAATTCCGAGACCTTATATCAGTGCGAGTCTGTTCAAGTTTTTCGTTTTGTTCGCATCATAAAATAGTTTGAGATTTTACTATTATATTTGGCAGAAGTAACAGTGTCTGAACAGAAATCTCGATATCAGGTAGATTGCCGCAGATTAGTAGTCCCAGTCGCGAGCCACGGCCCAGTGCAGCTGCAATAGCCTCCCAAGGCACCGAGCATAAATAAAGTATTCGACGAAGCTCGTCTTTATTATTAATATATTATATATCTTTATCTTATTATTTATAAATTTATTATTTATATAAATATATATATCTTTACATACACGCAACGCCGAGGGATCGAAAACAGACGCGAGGTCCAACGCGGCGTCTTGCGGCCGAAGGCGAGACCTGTCGACTTCACATCGGCCGGTCACAGCCGGAAGCAGCCAGCTCAACGGCCGCTATCAGTCCGCCACCCGTCCCTCTCGCCGTCCGGTAGCGCCCACGAGCCAGCATCACTACTAGATCGAACACGAGAAAAGGTACCATCTTTCGTTAATAAGTGTGACACCAAAAACGCCGTGGAGGAGGTGCCTTACGAGTGCCTTATTACTGAAACTCAATGTAACGATTTTTTTTCATTTTAAGCATTCCACACAGAGGGTCAGCGGTCTTCACTTTCCCTTCGTTTTGCATTGATCTTAAGTTCATTTTTATAAACACATTTAATACGTTACATTTGACGCCCGAAAAATCTGTGCTCTTAGGTCAGTTTAAAAGATGAAATAGTACCTAAATTTAATACACGTAAATTTTGATTACATGTTGAACTTCACCTTTTCTTAAACTTTTCAGCTTTTAATCCTAAATACTTCAATTTATATATCATTATGTCATTAATTTGAAAATTTTAATCTTTTATAATTTTCTTTACACTATTTGTGATATGTGTGTTCATTAATATCTATTCGTATTAATTTTTAGTGTTAACGAGATTTTACAAAATCATTAACAAAGTGAGCACATACGGAATTTTTAGACTCGTGCAACCTACCTTACCTTCTGTTGTTAATATTTTTTCTTACTTATTTATTCGTTAATATTGAGTCGTTAGAAATTGACGTATTTAATTTCTTATTCGTTTAATTATTAAATAATAAATTATATAAATTTATTAAATAATAATATGTAAATTTGTTAAATTAAATTATTAGAGTGGGTTTTTTCTTTTTATTGCACTTTTCAAAATTTATTACAACATTTTGTAAAAAAAATTTAATTCAAACCAGAAGGCAGGTTTATTATTACAGGTATTTTTATTTTGTAGCCCCCTTCCCCATCCTCCCGATACATATTAACATAACAAGTGGTTTATCGATTTTGTTTTTGTAACTTTTTTGTAATATTCGCAAATTTTGTTTTATGTTAATTTACATAATCTCTTTATTTATTTTCTTTCATTTCACTAATACACGTTCAAAAAATGTTTCAGTTAAATATCTGTACATCGAGGGAGCCCATCTGTAACCGCCGAGTAAGATATTTCCTGTAACTTCTGGAGAGATTGTAAGCATCGGCGGTAGATCGAGGCGAGCGATATCTTCCGGCTTCCTAGATCAACAACCACAATCCGTATCGGTAAATTTCTTTTGATTGTCAAACTATTCATAGCGAGATTATTTAATATGATTTAGGCACAAACAAAAATAGGCGCGGCAAACTAAAAAAAGTAGAATTAGAAAAACCGGCAAGTGCGAATCGGACTCGCACACGAAGGGTTCCGTATCACCATACTCTATAAAAAAAACTAGCGCGACGTTAATTGAACTAACCATTAATCGTTCGTTAGTTATTTAGAAGGCGCTCGACCTCTCTGGCTAATACGAAATGTAATAACATGAGTGCACTGATAGCTAGAGGCAATTTTTATAACTTATTTTATTACAGTGAACCATTGACTTTTAGTATCGACTGTGAAGAGAATAAGCTTTGTAAATGACAGCGTATGTAGTAATGTATAAAGAAACCCTACAATCTATTATTTTTAGCATTTCATTTTTATGGAAATATTGAAAATTTCCTACTTCGTCGCCACATTTCTTTTCGCTACGATCGAAAATCAAACACCGCTCCCGCCGGTTGAAAAAAAAAAATCTTAAAACTCAGCGTTATTAGTATATTATCGAGAGACGTCTCTCCATAGCTCAATTGGCTATGTAGAATAGGAACCATTAAACGGTCCGTAGTCTGACATGGCGATCACGTAAAGCGAGGTATGATGTGGGAAGGATGCAGGGACTAAGATCGATTCATTTTCAAAAGGTATGATAGGTTATACTAGTTTTGGTGAAGAAGGAATGAACGCGATCGAAATGGAAATTTCTGAACGAACGTTTACCTGAATGAGATCGTCAATGTCAGATCCACTGACTACGTAAGGTTACCTACTCTTTTATCTTTTCATGATTTTAAATTTTGTCCATTTGAAAAGCCGATTTATTGTAGTATCATTTTTGTTTAAACATCACACACCTCGACATACACCACCTAGCAACCATGGGGCCCAGACGTAGGACATTCAACACACATAACACCCCGTACGCCCACGGTGTTAGGGAGGGCTCATTTCGCGTTGTAGTCACGTTCTTTTTCGTCGGTTTCTCCGGCTATTCCGCCACTTCGTGGCTTCATTTTAGCTAGATAGCGAGGATATTCCTTGCGACTTTAGCAAATTATCCGACATACAAGCAGAAACTCGAACAATCGAATCCGTATACAAATAGTAGTATGATTTGGCACAAACAAAAATAGGCGCGGCAAGCTAAAAAGGGTAGAACTAGAAAAACCGGCCAAGTGCGAATCGGACTCGCACACGAAGGGTTCCGTACCACCATATTCTATAAAAAAAAACGAGCGCGGCGTTGATCGAACTTAACCATTAATCGTTGTTATTATTATGTAATTTAAGAATTATTGTATTAATATATTTTATTTTTATTAAGTTAGTTATTTAGAAGGCGCTCGACCTCTCTGGCTAATACGAAAAGTAATAACATGAGTGCACTGATAGCTAGAGACAATTTTTATAACTTATTTTTTACAGTGAACCTTTAACTTTTAGTATCAACTGTGAAGAGAATAAGCTTTGCAAATGAAAGCGTAAATTTATAGTATTTACCTAGTATTACAATGTAGTTTTCATTATAAAATAACATCACAAAGATCTTAGTTATAAAAGCGCATTTTATAAGTTAGTCTATTACTCGTTAAATAATACAGCCTAGTTCGATGTGATGGTTTTCCTTTTAACTACGTTATATATACTCCTCTCATAATTTTTTTTCACATATCCAGAAACAACGGTTTAACTGATAGATGGGGGTACTGATGGATCCAATACCATCAAACAGTTCTAGGTATTTGTTGACTATGCTATCTGTATTTATTTTCGTAATCAACTATGCATATTTTATTTATATTATTTCTTCTAATCAACTTTAAACTAACACATTATTTTAAACCAAGTATTTTAATGCAATCTGAATATCAATCTATATTGTCTGTCTTTCCATTACTCAAATAAAATTTAATAAAGGTGTATATATACCTTTTACCGATATTCGTTTGTTCTCAAGTGTCACCAATATATGTTTTTTTAGAATACATTTTGAATCTAATCCTAGGCTCATAAGTATTAAATGACATGCAATTAATTTGAAAAAATGCAATAACACAATTTTGGTCGCGTGCGCGATTTAACTGCACTCTCTTTGTGCTCGAAATCTATGACATACTTTTTAACCAATGGGCGGTCCCGGCTACGTAACTTGATTCGAATTCCGAGACCTTAAATCAGTGCCAGTCTGTTCAAGTTTTTCGTTTTGTTTGTATCATAAAATCGTTTTAGATTTCACTATTTTAATTGGCAGAAGTAACAATGTCCGAACAGATACCTCGCTATCAGGTAGATTTCCGCAGACTAGTAGTCCCAGTGGCGATCCACGGCCCACTGAGCTGCAATAGCTTCCTAAGGCACCGAACATATGTAAAGTATTCGACGAAGCTCGTCTTTATTATTAATATATATATATATATCTTTACATACACGCAACGCCGAGGGATCGACGACAGAAGCGAGGTCCAACGCAGCGTCTTGCGGCCGAAGGCGAGACTTCGGTTCTGAGACGATTCCACATCGGCCGGCCACTGCCGGGCATAGCCCGCTCAACGCCCGCCAATCAGTCCGCTACCCGTCCCTCTCGCCGTCCGGTAGCGCCCACGAGCCAGCATCACTACTAGATCGAACACGAGAAACGGTACCATCTTTCGTTAATAAGTGTGACACCAAAAACGTCGTGGAGTGCCGTAGTACCATCAGATCGTGCAAAAGACGCCGCCCGTTCCATACGAACCTTAAATGATAAGATTTAGTCATTACGTTAAGTACATTGCGATGAACGATTAAAGATTGAAAACCAAAGCCGCATCTCGACGACCTTAATAGCACATGCCTTGTACTAGGTAAATACGCGGAACGGTTCTTGAACCGAAGGTCCGACCTCCGCTGCTGAGCCCATCTGGCACACTATATATTGCTTTATTACTAAAACTCAATGTAACGATTTTTTTCCATTTTTAGCATTCCACATAGAGGGTCAGCGGTCTTCAACCGTCGCCTTCGTTTTTCATCGATCTTAACTTCATTTTTATAAACACATTTATTTTTAATACGTTAGAAGTATTAGACTTGTATGTTATTGAAGGAGCAAAGACTTTCTTGTAGGGCAGACAGTGGTCATATGAACTTAGAGTACCTACCACTACCTATTTTTAATTCTGATAATATTAAGAATATATCGTCATTCAATGTAGACGATCTCAGTTCCAGATTCAGTTACGTGTTCAGCGATGATTTGGACGGTGCACGGACGGCACGGTCAGCCTGTGCGTGCGACTAGGGGCCACGCCGGTATTCCTTCGGGAGCATCCTCTCGCTTACGCTTTGCGGGAACCGGTGGAGCGCGCACTCTCAACGCACTGGTACGCGACAATTATCACATCGGTCGATTCGTCGGACTTGGCCACGCCGATTGTATCCATAATCAAAGCAGATGGTACTATTAAAAGTTTATAGATTGACCGTTTTCCGATACCTCGAGCAGACGATTTATTAACAAAATTGAACTGGGGTGATTCAGTAAAATTGACTTATCACAATTATTATTAGATGAAGAGTCGCGAAAATATAAGTATTACTCATAAAGGTCTGTTTAGGTATAATAGATTAATCTGTGGATTATCTTCAAGTCCGGGAATATTTCCAAGAAAGCAAGAAAATATGTTTATTATTATCACATGAAATTTAATATCATGTATGGAATCCATGCTATGATGTGTACAAGGATAAGGAGGACATGATACAAAAAATATTTCTAAGAGCCGTGCATTATAAACTTGCCGGTTCGTCGATGTCTTACGCAAAATTACTAAATCAGAACAAAATCACATCCTTGACGGACAGACGGGCCTTGCACGACTCGACAGTCCTTTATAATATTTGCACCAGCACTTATAATTGCCCTGAACTTTTGGAGCAGATCAACTTCCGTGTACCTGGTCGCTCCACAAGCTCGAGTGCTCTTTTTGTGCTGCCTGAAATCCGTACCAACTCAGGTGTTCGTGCTCCCTCGTACAGAATACTTATGGCATTCATACGACAGTAGCCATGTTCCTGTTGACATTTTTAGCAATTCTCGTGCAGTATATTTAAAGACAAAATATTGAAATTACCTACACGACACCTAATTGTAACAACATATATTATTTCGAATTATTATGTTTCATAATGTTTGATTGTTTAGAAATAGGTAATTCATTTTAGCAAGCACCCTTGCTTGTATTCGTTAGGAATAAGAACTAGTTCACATAGAGAAGCCTGAGGTAATGTATTTTAATTCTAATGCTGTTTATTCTCCAAGAAATAAATAAACAACTGAAGTGCGATAATGACAGCAGAGATTCAGTATGGGATATCACAGCAAATGAATCTCTGACTTTAGTAGGCAAACACAGACCCAGAAAGTGAAGATAGCGATATCACCTTCATTTCTTATGACACTGATCTTAATATTTCTTTCAGTGACCTTCATAAAGTTCCGGATGTTCCGAACAAACGAGTAAGGAGGCAGTCAGAGCGTTATGGTTATTTGAACATATGTACCAAGTTAAGTCCTGATGCAACGAGTTATCCCACCAGTGTCCGAGAAGTCGAGGATAGTCTAGTAGAAAAATTACCTTCAGACGAAACTTTAGTGCAGTTCAAGTGGGTGTTTAAAAAGAAAGTCACTAGTGATAACAGTGTGCGGTACAGAGCGCGTTTACTGGCTAAAGGCTTCACGCAGAGGCTAGGTATTGATTATGAGGAGATTTTCTCACCTGTTGTAAGACATTCTACGTGAGAATTGTTGTTTGCTTTATCTGCACTATTAAATTTAGATATTACTAATGTAGATGTGAAAACCTATTTTTTAAATGGCTATCTCAAAGAGGACGTTTACATGACTAACATAAATTGTGATGTCAATAAGAAAAAGGTAATTAATTGTTAAACTAAACAAAATATATGGTTAAAGCAGTTCTCTATGTCTTGTTGTGAGAAAGTACAGCAATGTCTATGTCAATTAGGATTCGAAAGGAGTCTCTTAGAGCAATGCGTTTTCACAAAAACAAATGTTCTTTATTTACTCTAGTACAATTCCAATGAAACTGTATGGCGAATGTGAACATAGGCACAATTCTCGTTGCAGTAACCAGTTTTATGTGTAGCGGTACGCAGTGGAGCGAGAGATTATATGACTGTGCCTGCGCAAGCACGCATAAAGGGTTGCATTCCGATCCGCTATAAAGTTTGAGGCGAACTAATTTAAAAACAGATAAAAGACTGAAAAATAATATCTGTATTGAGTTTTAAGTTTATCAGTAATATCTGAGTTTTAAGTTTAAGATTAAGAATTTAGGACAGATCTTGGATTAGGAACAATATGTAAAGTAGTTGCTTAAAAAGTTTAATATGGTAATTTGTAAAGTCGCTAGTACTCCTATGGAATGTAAATTAGGCATTAGTAAAGCTGAAAATAATATTGATTGTAAGCCTCATGTATTTATCTGTACTTCCTAGACCTGATATATCTTTTTGTGTAAGTTACATTAGTCAATTAAATAATTGTCACACAAATG